>APFE030821016.1:127505-139411 GCA_000404065.3 Pinus taeda | reverse complement strand
GATGCTTAGCTTGACATTATTTTTTCACTTGATTGATATATAGCTTAGAATCGCCCACAATCTTCAAATTTTTCATTCCTATCTTCCTAACAATCTTAAGACCCACCACCATGGCTTCATACTCAGCCACATTATTGGTGCATTAAAATTCCAATATGATGGAAAAAGGGTGATGAGTACCCATAGGAGAAACCAGAAAAACACCTACCCCAAAACAATCTTTAGAAGAAGCCAGATCAAAACTAATATTCCATAGACTAGCAGGCTCAGGCCTCTCATCCTCGTTCATCAAATCCTTAGAAATTTCCATAGGCTCAACATTAAGACTCATTACATATTCACCCATATCATCAACTATATACATGAGAGAATTTGTGGAATTGGTAGGGTTCCCTCTATAACCTATAGGTTCTCCCTCTAAACACAGGGATTGTGGCATATTATAAGTCAAACTCAATATTCCCCCCCAAGGAGTACCCTAGCTATGTGACATCAACAAACCACAAGTAGGATGGACATTTACAATCACTGATTCACTACATCCATCATTACATGCTTTCATGGCATTTGTACCAACTTAACCACTATATATTTAATCATTCCAATGTAAGGCATGTTTCTAGAAATAAGGAAATCTTTCTTAAGTAGTCCCCGTAGTATAGTTACTCGCTTCATTTTTCACTAGATTATTTGTGAGTTCAACATACTAGATTAGTTGATCCAAAACTGTCAGCTAGAGTTGCTTGAAGACTCCAGGGTAGAATGTTGAGGAGTTACTTGTGAAACATCCAGGACAAATGTTATCTGTAAGGGAGTGTACATGCTAAAACTTAAGACCCTTTAATCAACATTATTCTCCAGGTTGAAGATAGCGAATTAGCAGATGTTGCTACAATAAGTGCTGGGAATAATTATGAAATAGGAAACATGATAGCAAAGATTATGAGTAAAGTTGGAAGGAAAGGTGTTGTGACACTTAAAGAGGGGAAAGGTGCAGAAAAAAAATTGTATGTCATTGAGGGAATGCAATTTGATCATGGATATATATTTATCTATACTTTGTGACATACAGTGAGAAGGTATCCATGGAGTATGAAAATTGCAAGGTAATTGATGTGAATTGAAAGATTCTTTCCTTTTTTTGTTGTGCTACTATTTTTTAGTGCTCCTTGTAATGAAAAGAGAATGGATATAAATCATGTGTAACATTTTTAGAATAATTTCTCATCTAAGTTGTGGACTTGTTTCCCAATTACCTTCATCTATCATATATTTATGGCGCATCCTCCTGGTTCAATTTGGGTTGGTGTTGGTTTTGTAAATTTTTTTGAAATATGTGCCTTATGAACCTTCTGTTATTTCCTAAATATTTCCTAAATATTTACAATATTGGATTTAGAATAATGATCATAAAGAAATATGACCACTACTAATCATGGGAAGAGGGTTTCTAAATTTCTATTTATTTGCGCTTGATTTTTAAAATTCACTGATCAAGAATTTGTTAATGAACTTGCATCTTATATTTTCTTATAATATGAAGCTATTATTGGTTGAAAAAAAGTTCACAACTGCAAGAGACTTGATCACAATATTGGAAGAGGCCATTCGTGGGGGGTATCCTATCTTAATAATTGTTGAGGACATTGAACAAAAAGCATTGGCTCCTCTTGTTGTGAACAAGCTTTGTGGTGCGTTAAAGGTTGGGAATTTGAAAGCTCCTGGATTTGGAGAGTGGAAAAGCGAATATTTGGATGATGCTGCTCTATTGACTGGAGATATTTTGCAAGTTTAGTTGCATTAAGGACTTACATGCACTAAGAGCTTAAGTACAAATCTTGGTGTGTATATAAGCAATCTTATATCATTTGTTGTGGAAACAATATTTATTTGGTAATGGGATTGCTCTACAAGTTAAAATTTTCATGTTAATAGGATAAATTTTTATTGAGTGAGAGGTATTGAGAATAAATCTCTCGACTGTGTCTATAGTCATGGGTTTCTAATATCTTATGTAGATATTGTTTTTTTATTATTTCTCTATGCAGGCACTATTATTAGGGATGAAGTTGGATTTTCCCTTGGATAAAGTTGGAATTAAGGCTCTGGGTATTGTTGCCAAGGTGGTACTTACCAAGGATTCAACAATCATAGTTGGTGATGGGAGCACTCAGGAAGCTGTTAATAAAAGAGTATCTCAAATTAGAAGCTTGATTGAGGTATGTTATTTCTCTATAACTTAAAAATAGGTTGGTTTATCCAAATGGAGGCTTGAAATTATTATCTTGTTTTATTTGTATAGCCACCATATATTGTAAAGTGGCCATCACCTTTTGGGGATGGATCTCATAATTAATATCATTCATGATGATGGTATTAATCTCAATTTTTACTTGTGAGTTGTCAAGGCAAGAGTGTAGAAAGCAACAATTTTGATGCACAATTTATACTTTGAATATATGTGCCTCTGAAGGAACATGCAACAATAATTACAAATAGTGGATTTCAATAAGTTAAGGTTTCTTTAATATAAGAATGTGTTTGACTTGATAGTTAACTTCCATATCAATCTATTTTATCAAAGGTTTTCACCAATGATATCATTCTCACTTTATTTGCAAGTTGCAAAACAAGACTACAAAAAGGAAAAATTGAATGAAATAATTACCAAGATTTCTCGTGGAGTTGTTGTTATCCAGGTAAAGTTTGGCATGGTTCAATTAATTGTATCTATTTGTAACAATTCCTTATTATTGGCATTATAGCAATATAAATCTAGTTGATAGATGTTGGTGACTGCATTTCAATGTATATTTGATGAAAGTAAGAATGGAGGGTATATGATAGTGTTCATAATTGTTGATAGGTGGGAGAACAAACATAGATAGATTTGAAGGAGAATAATTTCAGAGTGGAATATGCCTTGAATGCAAAAAAGGTATGCATGCAGAACATTATGCATAATCAATTACAAAATCTGATTCATATTTGCAAAAACATGTTGTGATCTGGAATAAAGGTGAATAATGAATGTTAATTGAATCCTGTCATGCATGGAGCTACTATTATATCAGAGTGGTATAGGAAATAAGTGCTTGAATCTTGGACTTATTTGGAGTGAGGCTTTCAACTGTTGTTATGTGGAATTGGTGTTTGAAATAGTTTCAAGCTAAGAATAATGTCCAAAAACATAAGGATCCAATTTTATAATTATTAACAATGGCCAGGAGGTTGTATTATGTTTCACGTTAGTTTGCCTAGTTAAGCATAGTGTTGTTCTTTGGAATAGATCTTACATTCCTATTTATGGTAAAAGTATGGTGGAGAGAGGTTCGATTTCCCAAGAATGAGAGAGCACTTGGTTTGATTGATTTGGCTACTTGGAACTTGGAAGTGTATCCTTGCTATAAAATCCTTTGGAGGGGAATTCCCTTGTAGGGGCTATTACAACATCAATTTTCTCTAGTGTAGCATATTGGAAATGTGTTGGTAGTCTTTTTTCTTCCCACCTATTCCAGGTCTCTTGTTGTTTATCTTCAAAAGTGTTTGGACGATAGTCATCTTGTTTAGATGGAACATGGATGTGAGTAGAGAAGGTTGTGATCTGGTGAGATGCCTTATTTGGAGTTGGAGGGATAGGGTAGTTTTATCTCTTTTGGGCTCATCATATACGTAGACAGGGCATTTAGTGGTTTGATTGTCTCTCGAGTATAAATTGGGAGAAGGATAATAAAAAGAGCTTAAATATGTTAAGTATAGATGAAACATTATGTAATGTACCCTAGCTTTGGTATAAATATCATTGTTTTGGTTTGCATCCTCATGTGATAGCAACCTTCATTGTCTACCCATTCTCTATATTTGACTCCCTATTATCTTTTCTCTATGCTCCTCCTTTATCTAATATCGATATATTTCTAGAACTTGGAGACCATTTTCTAACTGTCGTTGGGTGGTTTGTTGGGAAGTTAAGGCCAATGCAATATTTCATTTTCTTTTTCTTGATTTTGTTATCAAATCCAATTATAGTTCAATTAATGGTGGCTTGAATTGCTTGATTGGCCATTGGAGTCTATGTATCGTTCATTTTGAGGATGTTATTACCCTCCCAAATGTCAGATGACTTAAACAATAACTTTCGCTCTACTCACATTTATTTCAATTTGGATACTGGAAGCTTGAGAGAAACTAGTGAGATAGGAGATTATAAGTTGAGGATTCCCCAACATTGCGATGTTTTTTGAAGTAATATTGCTCAATAATGGCACTCCTTTTAGAAGATCTGATGATTTTGCCATATTATTGTTTGTTTCACTAATATTCCATGAATATTTCAACAATGTTTGTTCCTTTGCAATATATATGACTCTTTGCAAGCTTGAGAGGCCCTAGTTACCTTTCGAGGCCAATGAGTGATAATGCATACACCCTTTAACTATAGATCCACTTGCTAATATCACTACTTTACAAGTTATTTTGGGAGTATTGGTTCTCTTGAGTTGTTCTTGATTTATGATGCCTTGATTTTGAGATATTGGTATACTATTCCAAGTTGATATCCACTTTTTGTCGCTTTGAGTTAGATCTCCACTAGAAATTTTATCCGTGCAATTTGTAATGATTGCTAGTTTATGTTGTCAAATTAATCATATATTTTAATATGATTTTCGATGAGACTTCAAATGTTACAGAGTCTTTTAACAACATTGAACCCTATGGGTACTCTGGAACATTTTTCGTTGTCTCTTTGGAAACTCTTACACTTTAGGCCAATGCTTTTCTTACTTTGAATTATTAATATGTGAAATGGATATTTTATATCAATGTCCAGATGGACTATGTTCGATCTGTTTTTGAATAGATACTTCATTATAAATGGGTTGAAATTCAAGTTGCAATTATTAGGTAAAATGGGCAATTTATCTTGGGTGATTACGAAACTTTCATTAAACTACAACATATAGTATGTTAGTAATATGGAAACAAGGTTGTTACCAGGTTTTGTGGATGATTAATATTAATGGTTCTTTCGTGCTCAGATACATTCTTGCGCTGATAATATGGCATTGTAGCAATACATTGAATGGAATCCACAAGCTGTGTGGGTCATGTTGCAGGGTGTGATATTCAAGTAACTTCCTTGAGTTATTTTAGTAAGTTAAAAATATGGTCTCCATGATTATAGTTTTTATAAAGATTATAGATCACGTGTCAAACAATTTTTTTCTTAAATCAATGGCTATAAATGTAATTTTAAGGATTGTCACAACTCTTCACATAATTGTTTAAAGTGTGTTAGCTCAATGGAAGAGTATCTGGCTTACAGGTGGGAGGTTGGTGCTTCGATTCCACTGTGTGCTAACATAAGTTAATTAATGATTTTGTAATTTGTTTTTAACGAAATGTTTTTTATATCGATTTATTTCAATGGTGAAATATTTCTTGTTTCATTCTTTTATAATGTGTATAAAGAGACAAAAGTGATCTTTAAATAATTCTTTTATCGTCTCTAGAGAGACAATAGCTAGTATTAAATACATATTGTCTTTGATTCGAGTGTTGTCCCTAGAGAGACAAAAATGAAATTGTCTCCAAAGAGACAAAAATGAAATTGTCTCCAGAGAGACAAAAATGAAATTGTCTCGTAAGAGACAATAATTCTTGTGTTATATATTGTCTTTATGGAGACAATATTTTTTAAGACAACAATATTTAAGACAATAGTTTTTGAGACACCTGCTTAAAGACAATATTTAAGACAATACAAAAGTTTTTTTTTTGTATTAAGTTAAGACAATTTGCCCAAATATTGTCTTAAAAGCCTCCTTTATGTAGTAGTGATCGTTGCCTATCAGATATAACATCTTAAGGTAAATCAATCATTTAGCTAGTTTAGATTGCCTCATATAAAACCTAATACATTTGGGTCATTTGAGCACTCATCTATATGTCATTTACTCACTTAATTATTCTTTAAATTATTAATGATAGAGGTTAATAAACTAGAGATGTGAATTTATAGAAGAGAAAGCAATTCATATATATATATATATGAAAAAATGTTTTTGTTTAGCTAAGGGCTTGTATTTTTGGGACTTCGGGAAATATGTTAACACTCAAAGACATTTGGTGGGATTGAAAACCTACCTCTTCTGGACAACCTAATTGTGTGATTATAGGAGTGAAAGCCTACCCCCAATAGCATAATTACAGATGGAATGATTTCCTTGAATAACAGTGATTAGTTAACTACTAATAACAACCAGTAATCATTGTCCCTACTATTGATTTGAAAACTAAGTTATTGTGATAGGTATTCCCACTATTTAAAAAGAAGATTCAAAAAATAATTAAAAATGATCTAATGAAATATTACCATACACATTCTAAAAAATTATTAATATATTTTATTGAGAAATATGCAATTAAGATTAATTGAATATGAAAGAGAACTTAATTAATTTATATATTATTATAAATTACATGTCTTATACATCAATTTGATGTTCGTTTTGATCATAATTATAAACCAATTATTTATAATTAAAAATGACATACTGAAATATCACAATACACATCTTAAAATATCATAATAATTGTTGATTCAAAACAAATTATAGTTATGAAATTTAGAGATATAATATAGATAAGATTTGATTTTGTAAATTGAGATATTTTGAAATTATGTCAATTATTAGAATTAATTAATGATCTAGAATTTCAAATATAATCCTACTAAACTTCTGACTTTTGAATTCCTCTATGAGTCTATCTAGTTTCATTCTAAGGATAAGAGATTCAATAAAAAATAATGTAGGAAAGAATAATAAATATCGTTCAGAATTTTGTGACAATATATTAAAAAAAATCAAAATCTACTAGCATATACATATAGATATATAGCTTCTCTCGTACTATCCACTCAGACACCATCTCTATATATAGATATGTCATTGTGCTATGTATTTCGATTTACAACAGGTTTTGTATAAAATTCTAATGCAGTGCTATCATTGCCTATTAAATATAAGATCATAAGGTAAATTAGTCACTTAATTAGTTTATATTGCATCATATTAAACCTAATACATTTGGATCATCTGACCACATCTCATCTATATGTCATTTACTCACTTAATTACTGTTTAAATTATTAACGATAGAGGTTAATAATCTAAAGATGTGAATTTATAGAATAGAAGGCAATTCATATATATATATATATATATATATATATGAAAAAATATTTTTGTTTGGCTAAGAGCTTGTATTTTTGGGACTTCAGGAAATATGTTAACACTCAAAGACATTTAGTAGGATTGAAAACATTCCTCTTATGGACCACTAACTTGTTTAATTATAGGAGTGAAAGCCTACCCCTTACGGACAACCAATATGATAGTTACAGATGCCATGATTTTCCTTGAATAACAATGATTAGTCAACTGTTGATAGCAGCCAGTAATCATTGTCCCTAGTGTTTATTTGACAACTAAGTTATTGTGATAGGTATTCCCATTATTTAAAAAGAAAATTCAAAAAATAATTAAAAATGATATAATGAAATATTACCATACACATTTAAAAAAAATTATTAATATATTTTATTGAGAAATATGGATTAATATTAATTGAATATAAAAGAGAACTAATTAATTTAATATTATTATAAATTTAGATGTCTTATTACATCAATTTGATGTTTGTTTTGATCATAATTATAAACCAATTATTTATAATTACAAATGATAATGAAACATCACAATACACATCTTAAAATGTCATAAGAATTATTGATTCAAAACAAATTATCTTTATGAAATTTAGAGGTATAATATAGATAAGATTTGATTTTGTAAATTGATGTATTTTTAAACTATGTTGGTTATTAGAATTAATTAATGATTTGGGATTGCAAATATACCATTACTAAACTTCTGAATTTTAATACATTATGAAGTACTATCTAAAGTTTGATTATGAAGATAAGAGATCAATAAAAAAAAATTTTAATGTAGGAAAGAGATAATAAATATTAGTTCAGAATGAATTTGAGATATGTATAGACCTATTAAAAAAAATCAAAAATATACTAGCATAAAATATATATATATTAATAGATATATTATATATATATATATCTATATATATATTATATAGTCTATCTCGTACTATCCACTCAGACACTATCTCTATATATAAATATGCCACTATGCTATTGATCCGAAATGGATACTAAATCAAGAAGAAAAGGTATTATAGACTCATGTTCAGGAAAATTCCTATATTACTTAGCGCAACGAATCAAAAAGATTGCAAATAATATAGAAAATTAACAGTCAAAAAACATAACATACACACACATCAACACAACAAATAATCAAGGAATTCACCAGACTTCCTGGCTACGTCTCCTGGTCCAGCTTTTAGTGTCAACTTCTATATTAAGTCTTTAAGAACAAATTATTAGAAGAGTGAGCTAAAAAACAGAGTCTCAACCAACAGTGACATCAAAGAGGGATTTACTTGAAAACCTCGAGTCTAAAAGAGTGCACAGACTCTCCCTCTGTCCTGTTACTCTATTCATCTAGTCGTTTTCTGCCTTGTCTCAATCTATTTTCCCTTTGAATGTCATTGTTCTGTCATTGGATGACTTCTTAAGCCTAACAACACTGTCTGTTCATTTCCCTTTTCGGGCTCTCTGGCTTCTGTCCGTTCCCCTTCTTCTCTGGGCTCTCTAGCTCTCGTTGAGCATTGAACACTCATTAATGAAATGCTTGGGGCACAAGGCAGCTAACAGGCAGAAAGACTGGCAGGCACAGGTGGAACCAACCATTTGGCATTCCCCCATCACAAATCCTAAAAAAAAAACGTATTTGGTTCATATGTGGGATTAACGGAAATACATTGACAAACATAGAAAACCCCAACAAAAAGCTTATTATTGGAACTCAAATTATATAAATCCACATATATAAACCTTTTCATGTCCAGCTTTATCGCATGTCGCATTGGCCCTTTGTATTTGATTCATCGATCGCCGATCGTCGATCGGCACTATCAGCCCATCGCATATCGCATATCGCAAGGTCGCGAGTCTTGGTCCCTTCCCTTTGGAAATCTGTGGTGTGATAACTATCGGCGATTGTTATTGCACATCGGCCCTTCGCAATGCCATGAACCATGGTCCATTCCCATATATTGTTGCGATGCGAAATTGTGATGCGATAAAGTGCAATCCCATATCGCTGAGTCTTCGGCCTACAGTAAGTCCTCCCCTTTGGCATTATTGCGATGCGATCTAGAACTTGTAAGCTCCACTGTTGATCTGCGCGCTTGATCCACGGTCCATAAATCATCACTGATCACAATTTTCTTGAGGCAGAGGTCCATACGCCGCTGGCTTTCTCCGATGTGATTCAATCTCGTCCGTTGATCTTGTAGATCCAACGACTTTGGGGCATTAAGGCTGCGCTTCTTTTCTCCTCGTTGCATTTGGGTTTTCCACCATTCTGTCATTGTTTCTCCGCCATACTCTATTTGCATTTTTTTAAACATATTTGAAGATTTAGACTTAGAGGTTCTATTCAAGATCCATTTTGGATCATGCCTTCCCATTGAAAAGCTTTTGGACCACCAAAAGTTGGTTTTAGCATTCGAGCAACTGAGGATACTGCTCCTTCACCTATCTAATTTCTATCCATCGTGCTTTGCTTGGATTTGAACCTTTGATCCATACTCTCAAGTACTCAACATCCCCTTGACGCATAGTTCTTCCCTTCCTGTCCAGAATTGTGTCCTCGTGTAACTCATTAAGATACTCAGGCAAAAGATCCTCAATAGAAGGAATCTAACTTTTCTCTTTAGGATCTTCAATCAAAGAAGGTTCATACAATCTCAAGTTTTCTACATTAACTACTAAATAGATTTGAATATAAGCTAGAAAATCAAGGCGAAAAGCATTTTCACCAATTTTATCAAGTATCTTGAAAGGTGCATACCTTATTGGTTTTAGCTTCTTACCTTCACCTTGCATTATGCCTTTGCTGATGTATAGCCAGACTTGATCACCAACTTGAAAACTATGTTCAGCTCGATGCTTGTCATGTCTTGCCTTGTACTTGGCTTGAATTCTTTCCAGCTTTTCCTGTACTACCTGGTGAATTTCCTGGATTTGTTCAATGAACTTGGTTGCTTTGTCCACATCACTGTGTCCATCAACTACTATGTCTTTACCAAAGACAAAATCCAAGGGAGAATTTGGTACAAAACCAAAACAATTCTCAAAAGGAGACCTCTGAGTAGAGGAGTGCTTGGAACAGTTGTAAGCATGTTGTACATAACACAAATGCTCATCCCAAAGCTTGGGATGCTTGTTGCAATAGCCTCTAAGCAACTGGATCACTGTCCTGATGACCACTTCTGTCTGACGATCTATTTGTGGATGAAATTATGTGCTCTTCTTCAACCTGGTGTCCATCAACTCCCCTAAACTTGACCAAAATTTCCCAACAAATCGAGAATATCGATTAGATACAATAGAAGTGGGTAACCCAAAATGAACCCATACATTATGAAAGAACAACTTTGTTGTTTGTTTAGATGTAACCTGCTTGTTACATGGTATCAAAATACACATTTTTCTGAACCTATACACAACGACATACAAATAATCATGACCTTTCCTAGATTTTGGCAATCCCCCAACAAAATCCATGGAAACACTTTCCCAAGGACGAGAAGGAATTGGAAGTGGAGTGTACAAGCCTAACTTCCAACTATTGGGCTTGCTTGTAGCACACATAGTACACCCTTTGATATATCTAGAAGTAGTCTCATGCATTCTTGGCCAATAACAGAACCTTTGCAATTGTGCAACTGTTTTACTTACACCAAAATGACCTGATATGAGAGAAGTATGTGCTTCTCGGATTATGTTAACCCTTTCAGTTTGTGGAATGCATAACTTTCCCAAATGATATAATAGTTGTTCCTTTACATAATAATCCAATTCTTCTACTTGCCTGCCATGACTTAACGTTTCATATACATCCTTAAAATCTAGATCTTGAGCATATTGTTCAATGTAACTTTCATGCATTATTGAGTTATGCTTAAGTATAGTAGATGCATTTATGATTGGTCTTGATAACATGTCTGCAACCTTATTTTGTATGCCCTTCTTATATCTGATGATAAGATGAAATTGCTATAGAAAACCTATCCACCTATAGTGTCTTGATTGCTGAAATTTAATTTGTGAGTGGAAATATTGAAGTGGTTGATGATCTGTATGTATGATTGTTTATTTACCCATTAGGTAATGTTTCCACTTTTTTACACTCTGTACTAATGCATACAATTCTTTATCATATGTGGGATAATTAACTACTGCAGAAGTAAATGTCTCAGAATGATAGCATATGGGTTTTCCGTGTTGCATCAACACTACTCCCCTGGCATAGTCACTGGCATCTATCTCAATCTCAAATGGATGTTGAACATTTGGCAGTGCTAGTACTGGTGTTGTACTGATATTCTCTTTTAAGGTGTCGAAGGCTTTCTGTTGTTTTCCTCCCCACTTAAACACCTGTTTCTGTCAGGCCAGGCAGTAACTCCATAAGGCAAAAATGATTCGTTTGTCTATTCCATCAGGTAGGTCTTCATTATATACATGAGGGAGAGATTGTTCAGTTCATCTCCCGATGACTGTTCATATTTCCTATTTATCTATTTACATAAATTCACCCAATGACAAGGATTAGGTGTCAACATTCCCCCCCTTAATCTGAAGGGATGTTGATGAGTCCAAGCATCATTCTGAATCGTTCAAGCTTTTCTCTTCCAAGTGCTTTGGTGAAGATGTCTACAATTTGCTCATTTGTGGAACAATGACGGAGATGGAT
>APFE030821016.1:90298-126695 GCA_000404065.3 Pinus taeda | reverse complement strand
AGTTGAGACTTCCTACAAGCTGTCTATACTTTGTTGCATCCTCAAATTCTTTTCCTTCAATAGATGTGAGATTTAAGTTTTGTTCCATTGGAGTAGTAAGAGGATTTCACTCTGTCATGCCAAACTTATTCAACAGATCTCCAATGTATTTCTTTTGAGAAAGAAATATGGACTTTGGATGTTGGGTTACTTCAATGCCAAGATAGTAATGAACATAACCCAAATCAGTCATTTCAAAACTTTTCCCCAATTCCTTCTTTATGGATGCAATGTAGCTTTCATTGTTCCCTATCATCAAAATATCATATACATATACCACAAGATATACAACTGTTTTGCCAACTTTCTTGAAACATAAAGTTGCATCATCAAGATCAAAATGTTTGAAATTGAGTTTTAGAAGATGCTCAGTTAGTTTTTCATACCAGGCTTGCGGTGCTTGTTTGAGGCCATACAAGGACTTCACTAGTTTGCATACTTTATGTTCATGTCCTTTCATAGCAAATCCTTCAGGCTGGGACATAAAAACATTCTCTTTTAGATCTCCATTTAAGAAAGCAATTTTTACATCCATTTGGTGGACTTTGCAATTGTTCTAAGCTGCTAGTGCAAAGAGTGTCTGGATGGTAGCCCACTTTGTTTTGGGGGAAAAAGTCTCCTCATAATTGACCCCTTCCTTCTGTGCAAAACCTTTTTCGAAAAGCCTAGCTTTGTGCTTGTCAAGTGAGCCATAAGATTTATACTTGTTCTTGTAGACCCACTTGCATCCAATTGGTTTGGTTCCTAATGGAAGATCAACCAGCTTCTAAGTTCCATTCTTTATGAGGGTATCATACTCCTTTTGCATTGCTTCTTCCCATTCATCATGAGAAGCAATTTATTTGAAGGAAGTTGGTTCAAAATCTGTAGACAAGTTCAATTCACAATCATAAGAAACATCCATATCAACAGATGAATTAGAGTCATCTACATCACCTCCATTTTGCCAATTTGAATTTTTGGTTCCTGTCTTTCCAACTTCATTAGGATGAACACTTTCAAGTGTCTTTGTCAGCCACTTTGGGGGACCTTTTTCAGATGGTTCAGGCTGCTCCGTTGATTGAGTTGGGACCGAATCAAGATTAAGTCTCCCAATTCTATTAATCACATCACTTAAAGCATCATCCATTGTTGGAGTTTCATGTGGGGGAGAGTGTTCTTCAGAAGAAGATTCCACATGTTGATCTAGTATAGGAATCCCCCCTTCAAGATGTGGAATTTGATTATCAAATTCTTGCAATGATTTTGCTTTTGTGAATCTATCCAAGTGATCAAGTTGCCTCTCAACAACATTGTCAGTTTTGGATGATTCAAGGAAAATTACATCTCTATATACAAAAAAATTCTTATTTACTTCATCATAGAGGCGGTATGCTTTGGAGGTGTTTGAATATCCCAGAAAGATACACTTACGACTTCTAGCACGAAGTTTGTTTCTATGTACCATTCGTATCAAGGCATAACAGGTGGAACCAAAGACCCTGAGATGCTTTACTGAAGGAACATGTCCATACCACATTTCATATGGATTCTTGTTTATTATAGCATTAGATGGACATCTATTCTTTCTATATGCAACACATAGAACAACATCAACCCAAAACATTATCTTTACATTTTTGAATAAGAGCATGGACCTTACCATATTTAAGATTGTCCTATTCATTCTTTCAGCTACACCATTCTGTTGGGGATTATAAGGCATAGTTGTTTGATGTTTGATCCCATGTTGGCAAAGATAGTTTTCAAATTCATTTGATGTGTATTCTTTTCCATTATCAGTGCGAATAGACCCAATATGAGATTGTGCATCATTTTCAATCCATTTATGAAAATTCTTGAATGTTTGAAAAGCATCGGATTTGTTCTTCAATAAATAAACCCAACACATTCTGGTGTAGTCATCAATAAATGTCATGATATATTTATTTCCATTTGTAGAAGGAACATGCATTGGACCACATAAATATGAATGAATGAGTTCAAGTTTTCTATGTGCTCTTGATGTGAATCATGAAAAGACTATTTGCTATGCTTTCCAAGAATGCAAGCATCACATTGCTTAAGTTTCCTAAGAATTGTAGGCAAACCAACAACACCATTTTTCTTCAACAAGTGGAGATTGTCATAGTTCAAATGTCCAAATCTAGCATGTCATAATAAACTTTATGGAAGTGTAACTTCTTCATGATGAGAATTGTAAGAGAAATTCTGTGCATGAGTAGAGGTTCCTTGCAACTTGATAAGCCTTTCTTCTTCTATTCCCCTCATGACAAGTGAGTGGTCAGATACCTTTCTTACCTCAAGCTTGCCATCAAGACAGCGCTGGTAAAGAAACTTTTAGACCTGGCAATGACTGTGGAGGGGACATGTCTGTATATATGAAATATGGCAGACAGAGGGCACAACTAATTGTATGGAGGAGTAGCGCAAGTATATGGAGAGAAGACAAGGGAGTTACAAGGGACATAAGATCTAAAAAGGAGTTGGCTCTGATACCATGTCAGGCTAGGCAGTAACTCCATAAGGCAAAAATGATTTGTTTGTCTATTTCATCAGGTAGGTCTTCATTATATACATGGGGAAGAGACTGTTCAGTTTGTCTCCCGATGACTGTTCATATTTCCTATTTATCTATTTACATAAATTCACCCAATCACAAGGATTAGGTGTCAATAGTTTCAATCCTGTTAAAGCATGTAATGGAGCTGCAATCAAAGAAAAGTTAGCAATAAACTTTCTCTAGTATTGTGCTACCCCTAGGAAACTCCTAACCTCTGTAGTAGAGTTGGGTTTAGGCCAGTTCAAAATGACTTCAACCTTAGAGGGATCTATCTTCAATTCACCACCCCCTACAATATAACCCAAATAATTTAAAGATGTTCTGCCAAATTCGCATTTTGACAGTTTTACATAGAGATTTTCTCTTTTTAAAACATCTAAAGTCTTCTTTACATAATTTACATGATCTTTCCATGTCTTACTAAAAACAAGAATTTCATCTAAATAAACAATTACAAATTCATCAATAAATGGTTTGAGTACATCATTCATAACTCTCATAAATGTAGCAGGAGCATTAGTTAAGCCAAAAGGCATAACCAACCATTCATAAAGTCCTTGCTTTGTCTTGAAAGTAGTCTTCCATGCATCGTATTCTACAACTCTGACCTGATGATAACCACTTCACAAGTCTAACTTAGAAAAGTAAACTGCTTCTTTCAATTGATCTAATAAATCATCAATACAAGGAAGAGGATAACGATTCGTGATCGTTATTTTATTTAGTGCTCTATAATCAATGGACATTCTCCATGAACCATCTTTCTTTCTCACCAGCACGATTGGAGATCCACATGGTGATGTGCTTGGTCGTATAAACCCTTTATCAAGCAATTCCTCTACCTGCTTCTTTATCTCTGCATTCTCTAAAGCTGAAAATCTGTACATTCCAATGTTAGGTAATGGAGCATCTTGCTGCAAATAAATATCATGTACTATTTCTCGCTTGGGTGGAAGACCTTTTGGTTCTTGAAATAGAACATCATACTCAGAAACAATTTTAACTAAATCAACTTTCTGTTTAGAATCACAGCCTTCAAATGCATTGGATTTTTCAAGGTCCTTTGCCTTTACAACCATTAGTAAAAATTGCTTCCTTGAATTCACAATTCTTTTCATCTGCCCTGAGTTTATGAGAGAATAGTTACCTTTGAGTTTATGAGCTCTTACAATGTATTCTATTCCATTTTTAGTGAGTTGATACTTATTCTCAGCTCTATAGAAGATAGGTTTCCTATCATACAAGTATGGACTTCCCAAAACAATACCACATATATCCAGTGGAACTATATCTAATTCAACCTCATCTACAAATGTTGATCCAATAGCAAACCTAAGTTTACATTGTCTCGTTACTTGTAGCTTTTTTTTATCACACACCCAACCTAATGGATGTGGCTTCTCATGAGGTTTTTTTTGTAATCCCAACTTCTTTACAATTGTTTCAGAAATCAAATTTACTTGTGATCCACTATCAAACAAAGTATCAATCTTATTGTGCTTGGAAATTACTATAATACGAAAAAGCTCATTTCTTTCCCTCTCATTATTTTCATTATCAATAGATTGTGCATAATTACTTGTGGATGCTTCAAAATCTTTACCTTTAATACTTGTGGCTGTAACTATTGTTTCATTGCCTGAATTCCCAAGTCCTTCTAAATAGAAGCATCATTCTTTTTCTTCTTACCACTGATCTTCTTAGGTTTTCATTCTGGATGCAAACACTAGTAGTGTGCCTCATCGTGTCCTTGTTTCTTGCAATGAGTGCATGAAGGTTTACCCTTCTTTACAGTTTTTTCTTTCCTCTCCTTCCATTTCAGTTTCTTCTTTTCCTTATTCTTGCTTACAGAATATTTAGATGATCCCCAACCTCTGGGTTTACATTCTTACCTCTAGCTTCTAGATGTGTGGCTTGAACTGATACATCATCTAAGCTAGTGGGATTAAACACGAGAATAGTATTCTTTAAATAACTATGAAGACCACTTATATACTTCAATAAAGTCTCAGGTGAGTCTAATAATATACCTAGAGTTAAAGCTCTCTTTCTGAATTCCTGATTATAACTCTGTACACTTTGACCCTTCAATTGATGAAGACTTTTCCAACTCATTATTGCCTGTTGCATGTAATCTAAAGGACAAAATTGATTTTTGATAGCAAAAATAAATTCATTCCAGGTAGAAATGATTTTACCATGTTTTTTCAGATCATCTTGTGTCTTGCCTTCCCACCATACTAGTGCAGTTCCTCCAAGTCAAAGGCTAGCCATCTAAATCTTCTTCCTTTCTAAATCAACATTTTTTACCCTGTAATATACATCAACTTGTCTTATCCAATTATCTAGCTTTTCTGCATTGAGTTCTCCATCATAAATTGGCAAATCAAACTTCACATCTAATTTGATTAAGGAAGTTTTCTTCTTCTTCTTAGAAGAGCTAGTGTTATGCAAAGAAGATTATGAGGATGATGAAGGTGATGATGGAGGAGATGGTGGAGGAGGCATTTCCCCTTGCCCTTTGCCTTCTGGAGGGGCAACTAGAAAAGGTTCCTCTGCTCCTTTGTTTGGTTTGGGTGTTGTAGTGCTTTCACCTTGACCCTTCTTAAACTCCAGATACATCTCTTCCACCATGGCTTGGAGTGTCTTAAAACTTTTTATAAATTGAGATCTGATCCCAATGGAGTTTCTTCTTCCATTCTCCTCTGGGAATAGACTCTTCCAATCTCTGGATTAGCCTGAACAAGTTCTGCTTCTCCTAGTTTGAGCTTTAATCTAGTTAGCATTCAAAATCCAACACAAGCTTGTCTAACCTTAATAAAACTAAAACCAGCTTCTTTGATACCACTTGATCCGAAATGGATACTAAATCAAGAGGAAAAGGTATTACAGACTCATTTGGAGGAAAATGCCTATATTACTTGGTGCAATGGATCGAAAATATTGTGAATAATATAGACAAATAACAAACAGAAAACATAACAGGCACACACATCAACACAACAAATAATCAAGGAGTTCACCAAACTTCATGGCTACATCTCCTGGTCCAGATTTTAGTGTCAACCTCTATATTAAGTCTTTAAGAACAGATTATTACAAGAGTGAGCTCAAAAAATAGAGTCTCAAGCAACAGTGACATCATAGAGGGATCTGCTCGAAGCCTTGAGTCTAAAAGAGTGCAGAGACTCTCCCTCTGTCTTATTAATCTATTCGTCTGTTCGTTGTCCTCTCTATCTCAATCTATTTCCCCTTTGACTGTCACTGTTCTGTCATTGGATGGCTTTTAACCTTAACAACATTGTTTGTTCATTTCCCTTTTCGAGCTCACTGGCTTCCTTCTATTCCCCTTCTTCTCCAGGCTCTCTGGCTCTCGTCGATTGTTGAACACTCATTGTCAAAACGATTGGGGCACAAGGAAGCTAATAGGTGGAAAGACTGGCAGGCATGGGTGGAACCAACTGTTTGGCCTTCCCCCGACACAAATCCTAAAAAAAATACATATTTGGTTCATATGCAGGAATAACAAAAATACATTGAAAAATAGAGAAAACCCCGACAAGAAGCTTATTATTAGAACTCAAATTATATAAAGCCACATCTATAAACCCTTTCAGGTCTGGCTTTATCGCATGTCGCATTGGCCCTTTGTATTTGATTCATCGATCGTCAATAACCGATTGGCACTATCGGCCCATCGCATATCGCATATCGCTGGTCCCTTCCCTGTGGAAATCCTGCGATGCAATAACTATCATCGGTCGCTATCACACATCGGCCCTTCACAATGCCATGGGCCATGGTCCATTCCCATATATTATTTCGATGCGATATTGTGATGCGATAAAGCACAATCACATATCACTGAGTCATCAGCCTGTGGTAAGTCCTCCCCTTTGGCATTATTGCGATGCGATATAGAACTTGCAAGCTCCACCATTGATCTGCGCACTTGATCCACGGTCCATAAATCATTGCTGATCGAAATTCACTTGAGGCAGAGGTCGATACGCTGTTGGCTTTCTTCGATGCGATTCAATTTCGTCCGTTGATCCCATAGATCCAACAACTCTGGGGCATTAAGGTTGCGCTTCTTCGCTCCTCGCTGCATTTGGGTTTTCTGCCATTCTGTCATTGTTTCTCCGCCATACTCTATTTGCATTTTTTTAACATATTTGAAGACTTAGACTTAGAGGTTCTAATTCAAGATCCATTTTGGATCAGCTATGTATTTTGGTTTACAACAGGTTTTGTATAAAATTCTAATGCAGTGCTATAATTGCCTATCAAATATAAGACCTTAAGGTAAATCAGTCATTTCATTAGTTTAGATTACATCATATAAAACTTAATACATTTGGATCATTTGACCACTCATCTATATGTCATTTACTCACTTAATTACCATTTGAATTATTAACGATAGAGGTTAATAATCTATAGATGTGAATTTATATAATAGAAGGCAATTCATATATAATATATATATATAATATATATAATATAATATATATATATATATATATATATAATATATATATAGAGAGAGAGAGAGAGAGAGAGAGAGAGAGAGAGAAGAGAAGAGAGGAAGTAAGTATATACTTTTCTTGGCTAAGAGCTTGCATTTTTTGGACTTTCGAAAATATGTTAACACTCAAAGACATTTGGTAGGATTGAAAACCTACCTCTTATGGACTACCAACTTGTGTAATTATAAGAGTGAAATCCTACCCCTTATGGACAACCAATAGGATAATTACATATGGCATGATTTTCCTTGAATAATAGTGATTAGTCAACTGCTGATAGTAGCCAGTAATCCCACTATATAAAAAGAAAATTAAGAAATAATTAAAAAATGATATAATAAAATATTACCATACACATTTGAAAAAGTTATTAATATTTTTTATTGAGAAATATGCAATTAAGATTAACTGAATACGAAAGAGAACTTAATTAATTAATATTATTATAAAATTAGATGTCTTATACATCAATTTGATGTTTGTTTTGATCATAAGTATAAACCAATTATTTATAATTAAAAATTACGTAATGAAACGTCACAATAAACATCTTTAAAGATCATAATAATTATTGATTCAAAACAAATTATCTTTATGAAATTTAGAGATATAATATAGATAAGATTTGATTTTGTAAATTGAGGTATTTTGAAATTATGTTGGTTATACTAATTAATGATCTGGAATTTCAGATATGCTCCTACTAAACTTCTGGCTTTCAGATTCCTCTATGAGTCTATCTGGTTTGATTCTGAAGGATAAGAGATTCAATAAAAAGATAATGTAGGAAAGAATAATAATTATAGTTCAGAATTTTGTGACGAATATTAAAAAAAATCAAAATCTACTAGCATATACATATAGATATATAGTTTTTCTCATACTATCCACTCAGGCGACATCTCTATATATAGATATGCCGTTGGGCTATGTATTTCAGTTTACAACAACTTTTATATAAAATTCTAGTGCAATGCTATTTTTGCATATTAGATATAAGATCTTGAGGTAAATCGGTCATTTCATTAGTTTAGATTGCATCATATAAAACCTAACAAATTTGGATCATTTTATGACTCATCAATATGTCATTTTCTCACTTAATTACCGTTAAGTTATTAACAACAGAGGTTAATAATATAGAGATGTGAATTTATAGAAGAGAAGACAATTCATATGTATATGAAAAAATTATTTTGTTTGGCTAAGAGCTTGTACTTTTGGGACTTCAAGAAATATGTTAATGCTCAAAGACATTTGGTAGGATTTAAAACCTACCTTTTATGGACCACCAACTTGTCTAATTATAGGAGTGAAATCCTACCCCTTACGGACAACCAATATGATAATTACAAATGGCATGATTTTCTTTGAACAATAGTGATTAGTCAACCACTGGTAGTAGCGAGTAATCACTATCCCTATTGTTGATTTGATAACTAAGTTATTGTGATAGGTATTCCCTTTATTTAAAAAGAAAATTCTAAAAAATAATTAAAAATTTTTATAATGAAATATTACCATACACATTTTAAAAAAATTATTCAATATATTTTATTGATAAATATGAAATTAATATTAATTGAATATAAAAGAGAACTTAACTAATTTATATATTTTTATAAATTAGATGTCTTATACATCAATTTGATGTTTATTTTGATCATAATTATAAACCAATTATTTATTATTTAAATTAACATAATGAAACATTTCAATACACATATTAAAAGATCATAATAATTATTGATTCAAAACAAATTATCTTTATGAAATTTAGAGATATAATATAGACAAGATTTGATTTTGTAAATTGAGGTATCTTGAAATGATGTGGGTTATTAGAATGTGATTATAGTGGAAAGCAAGGAAAATGGTAGTTTTAAAGTTTGTAATCTCAAAAATATCTAAAATAGTGTAATATAAGGATACTTTTAATTTTTGAGGTTTAAATAGCAATATTATGTTTTTATGACATATTATGGTAAAACATGTAGACATTATATAGGATAAAATTATCATCTAAGGGTGTAGGAAATCATGATACTTAGATATTTTGATACACATGTATTATTAGCATATATATGTATTTATTGTTTTTTGTTTTTCCATAGCTTTTAGATAATTTTGGGCTCATACATGTATGGAGGGATTTGTCTAAATTTATTGTGCATTCATAACCTCCATTTTATGTAATGAGTCAATAGATAAGATCTACTTTTTTTGCATGTATCTAGGAGGTTAGAGTAAGTTTGGCAGTTAGCTTGGATTTTCTTAATAATGTAAGATATAAACAAGTCTATTTTTGGCTTGAATCACCTTCCTTATGATATACAAAACCAAGATTTAAGCATTGTTTTTTGATATATGCAATGAAGGTTTTATTTCATTCTCTCCTTTTAAATATAAAAACATCCTTATGAATATAAAAGGTTGGTGTCAAATTCCTTATTGCATAGGTGTGATAAAAAATGGTTTTCTTTTGTTTAAATCTATTATAGTGTGTAACATTATGTTGATGAATATAGAATGTTAGTGTCAAATTCCTCATTTCACAGGTGTGATAAAAATTGGTTTTCATTTGTTTAAATTTATTCTAGTATATAACATTATGTTGATGGTTTGTAACAAGTTCGTAAAGGAGGCAACTCAAGCCTTTAAGGTTTGTAAAGGAGGTCACTCAAACCTTTAAGGTTTGTAGTTGTATGCATGTAGCACTTGGTAGAAGATATAATAAAATTTCAAATTTGGTGGCTATAGTTTTTATAGAATTCGACATGTAAGTATTGTTTGTTTCTCCTCAATTAAAATTGAAATACAATCTTATGGTTGTAGGTTTTGAAAAGATAGGCTTGTAGGTCTTATTTTATGTTGTCGCAAACTATAGAGATTGGATTTTGACTCACCTATAGACTGTTTTTTAGTGAAGTTTACCATTGAAAATGTAATTGCACAATAATACTCTTATGATAAAGTTAACTTGCAACTTCAATCCACTAGTTAAAGTGCAACTAGTTTCGTCCTTGCAAATTCCATCTCTAGTCTACGTGGAGACTTGTTGTCATACTTAAATACTTGCAATTTTGGCATGAGAGGATGCTTGTCGATTCTTTGGATCATGAATGCTTCTGGTGGGATTTCTTGTATCTGATTGAAAAAGGTGAAAAATATTCCTCCATCATTTATGTATATCATGGGGTATTAAAGTATGGCTATGATTTCTAGAAGATTGAGTTGGAAAACATTTTGAAAAAAACGTTTCATTACTTATTGGTACCAAATGGGGATTATAACCAGCCAATGTAAGTTTGCTTGAAGAGACAAGGAATATTCAAAAAATTTATCATATTATCAAGTAGTGATAGAAAAGAGGAGTTGATATGGGAGATGTTAGTGATAAAGAGGAAGAATCTAAAGAAGAAGAGGCAAAGCTTGAAGAAAAGGGATTTGAAGAAATAATGGTTGGATTAATCTTGGGAATTAGTTCTAAACCAAAATTAGAGGTACTTATGTATGAAGGCATGCTAAATGTTGAGGATCTGGTTGATTGGGTTAGCGGCATGGAAAATTACTTTGACTATAGGAATGTGGATGATGAAAAAATGTCAAAGTTTGTAGTGACTAAACTAGAGGTTCATGCATCCCTTTGGTGGGATGGAGTAAAAATGGAAAGAGGGAAGAAATATAATACAAATATCAAGAGTTGGGATGGGATGGTGGATAAATTAAAAGGTAAGTTCATGCTGAAATATTATCAAACTATTATTTTTAAGAAAATGAAAAATATTACAAAAAAATAAATGTCAATAAAGGAATATACATTTTTTTTTATAGGTTGACCATAAGAGTTGGTAATATTGAAGAGGACCATGATAAGGTGGCTAGATATTTCAATGTATTGAGATTCAACATCTAGGATTAAATGAACCTATTGTCTTCAAGATAACTTGAAAAGGCATGTTATCATGCTTTGAAGGTAGAGAAGAAACTATTTAGAAAAAAAAAACATAATATCCAAGGGGTGGAGGTAGTATTTTCAAGGTGGAGGAAAACAAAGTGGTAGAGGTTAGTTGCAAGTTTAAAAATAAGAGGATAGAAGCTCACGATACGCAAGGGATAATGATACTTTTATATCTGGAAGATATTACTCAAAAATAGAGGTAAAGGTATTTTGGGAAAATGTTTTCGTTGTAATAAATATGGTAGTCATAGATCCTATTAGTGTCTGTGGAATCATTCAACAAACCAAGGGAGTGGACATATTGTCCAATTTTATTAGGAGAGTGTGAAATCATCTTCTCATGAAGATGTACCTAAGGTGTGAGAGTTTGTTCTCGTGGAAAGAGTCATACTTAAGCATAACAAGGAGATTTAGGATTATGCTCAAATAAAGAAATTTTTCAAAACCAATTGCAAGACTTAAGGGAAAAGTTTCTAGATTGTTACTAATAGTGGAAATACTGACAACCTTGTGTCTACGAAAATGGTTGATAAAATAGGCCAAAATAAGACAATACATCCAACTCCTTATAAGGTGTACTGTATACAAAAAGGATGCAAATGGATATTTGTCATGTTCTTTTAGGTAGGCCTTGTTAGTTTTACAAGAAAGAAATCCATGATGGGAGAAGTAATACTTATGCGTTTGAGAAATGTGGAAGAAATCACACACTCACACCTTTGAAATATGAGAATGAACTTCAGGAGGTTAGTCCTAAAATGCTAATAATTAGTGGTAAATAATTCCCACAATAGATCATAAATGAGGAGATAATTTTTTGCATTGATTGGTAAATAATAATTAGTTATTACTAGCATAAAGTTAATTGTTCTACCTATATAAATTAAATGTTTGTTGAGTGAGATTTTGATATTTTTGTGGATGAATTACCTAATGAACTACCTATAAAGAGAATAATTAGTTATCATATATATCTCATTCCAAGAGCCAATATACCAAACAAGATAACTTGCATGATGACTCCAAAGGAAAATGAAGTAAAATAATCTAGTACAAAAATTGTTGAAAAAGAATATGAGTCCTTTTGTTATTTTAATAATTTCTAGTCTGAGGAAAGGTGGAGTTTGGGGAATGTGTATAAATTCAAGACTTATCAACAATATCATAATTAGGTACAAATTCTATTTTCCTAGAATTCATTATTTGAAGGATTAACTAAGTTGTGCAAGACAAATTTCAAAGATAAACTTAAAAAGTGGGTATCATCTAATAAAACTTAGAGAGGGTGATGAATGGAAAATAACATTCAAGATGCATTCTGGGATCTATGAGTGATTGACAATGCCATTTGGATTGAGAAATGCTCCATGAAATTTCAGAAGGCTTATGAATGAAGTGATTAAGGATTTTATAGGTAAATTTTAAATTGTTTGCTCATATGATATTTTCATTTAGAGCCATTCAAAGGAGAATCACTTTAGACATCTTATACTGGTTTTGCATAAGTTGCACAAATATAAATTATTAATCAATCTTGAAAAATGTATTTTCAAGAAGAAATATATAATCTATTTAGTTTTTTTTTCACATAATAAGAAGGGTTTAAGATGGATCAAGAGAAGGTTAGATCCATAATAGCGTGGCATACTCCAAGGAATATCCTTGATGTAAGAAGTTGCCATGGTCTAGCTAGCATTTATCAAAACAATTATAAGAAATTATAGTGGGATTTGTGCTCCACTTGTGGAAACAATTAAGGGAAACAAGAAGTTGTTCCTATGGAGTAAGGTAGTAGATAATGTTTTTCAATTAGTTAGGAAGAATACAAAAAAAAAAACCTATTCTATCTCTACTTGATTTGTGCAAACGTTTCCAAGTGGAATGTTACGTTAGTGGAATTTCCATGGGTGTTGTTTTAAGTCAAGAAGGTAAGCTAATTTCCTACTCTAATGAGAGACTTATTCATTCTGAAAATAAGTACTCTTCATATCAAAAATAATTCTGTCATTTTCCAATATTTGAGTAAGTGGAGGCATTATTTGATGCCTAAAGAATTTTTATTGTGTATTGATAACCATGCCTTATAGTTTGTTAGTAGTCAAACTAGGTTAAATTCAAAGGAATGTAAAAGGGACTGATTTTTTTCAAATTTTTGGCTTTGTTATCAAGCGTACAAGTAAAAAAATCCAACAAATTTGTAGATCCATTAAGGAGAAGAAGTTTTATTTTGTAAGAATCTCAAGTGAATATCTTGAGATTTGATGCATTGAAAGACATGTACAAAGAGTATTTAGACTTTATGTAGACTTATGTAACATGTGAGGATCACATAAGAATACATAGGAGTCTATGTATGGGCTATATTCCATAGGAATAATTTTTGTTCAATGGTATCTAGCTGCGCATTCCTAAATACTCCATGAGAGAGAACTTTTTGAAGGAGAAACACAGTGACAGTTTGGAAGGACATTTGGGTCAAAACAAGAAATTTTCTCAATTGAGTGCATAGTAATTTTGGCTAGGAATGAAATATGATTTGAGAAGGTTTGTTGAGATATGTATGGCTTGCTAACATGCTAAAGGAAGAAGCCAAAACATAGGACTATATTAGTGTTTGTTTATTCCTAGTAGACATGAGATTAATAAGTACTGATTTTATACTTGGACTACCTAAAACTCAAACACATAATGACTATATTTGTTGTAGTTGATATTTTTACCAAAATCGTTTATTTTATAGCATGTACTAAAAAAATTGATACAACTAACTTTTCCAACTTGTTTTCTAAGGAAGTAGTAATATTACATGGACTTCTTAGGAGTATTGTTTCTAATAGGGGTGCTAAGTTTGTTGGCTATTTTTGGACGAATCTTTGGAAGAAGTTGGGAACAAAAACCAGTTTAAATCTAGATTTCCACCCTTAGACAGATGGGAGAATAAGGTGATCAATAGAATATTTGAAAACATGTTAATAAACCTAGTGAGTGAGCATCCCAAATAGTGGGATCACATACTTGCTTAGGGAAAGTTTTCCTACAATGATTCACCAAATAGAAGCATACATATTATCAAATTTAAAATTTCTTATGGATTAATCCAAGGGATGTTTTAGAGATGAGATACTTAGGAAAAACAAGAGACGGGTAAAACTAATAAAGAAGAGTTTGCAATAACCATGCAAGATTTGCATGAGAAATTCAAACAAAAAATTGAAGTGAACTAAAGAAAATACAAGAAAAAAGTACATATAAATAGGAAAGAGGTATGTTTTGATTTTGGAAATTTAGTTCTTACATATTTAAGGAAGAAAATATTACCCAAGAGGGAATACAACAAGCTAAAACTAAAATAATGGATCTTGTAATGTGTTTGGAAAATGTATTTGAAATTCCTATGAGATAGATCTTTTAAATGGAAATGAAATCTCTCATATATTCAAAATTTTAGAATTGTATAATTTTAAGGGAGAATAATACCTATAAATGCATTTGAATTTGATATTGATAAAATTATAAACTAGGAGAAACAACTAATTTAAGTACAACCAAAGTAAATTGAATCAGTTCTAGGCAAGAAAGTGTGAACAAGGGCAAGGAGCATCTCCAATACTATATTAAGTGGAAAGACCATCCTCTTGAATATGCTACATGGATGATAATATTAGAAATATCCAAGCATGGTAGATGTTAGTTTCCTATACCAATAGGAGTCGTAATTTTGAATCATTGAGATTGTAACTTGTAATATTGTACATACCTTTGCTTGTGCAAATGTTTTCCATATTAAAAAATGTAAAGAGGGTATGTCCTAAAAGAATAATAAAAGGACAAAAACAACAAAAAGGTCAAAAAAGATGAAAAAATATGAAACCCAAGAAAAGAAAAAGACCATGAAAGTGAGCAAGTCAAAATGCCACTCCTAATTTACTTTTATGTAAATTAATTGATTGTGCAACTTGTAATCTTTGCCACAATCCATGATAGTGAAAATGTTTAAACTTGGCTATGTTATGTTTTCAATTTTATGTATATAGATAGAGAATAAAGATCTGACCAAACAATGTAAACTTGGCAGATAATTAGATAGGTAGAGTTAATAAAAGGAGCTCAATTGTTTAATGTGAGCCCTTGGATGTAATAAGGTTAGATTTAGTTAGAATTCTATTGTAAAGAAAAGGAAAATGTTTATAAGGGTTTGCTAACTTAAATGCACTCTAATAAAGTGAAGTAAAAATGGTAGGATGAGTAGATGGGTAAGTAGAAGTAAGGTTGCAGAAGTTGTGATGATTGTTAGACGAAAAACATATTTATCATTCTCATCACAAAAAGTTACAAATGTAAATGAGCAATTGAGCTTGCATAAAGTTTACAAAGTCAATTAATTAACCTCCCCCATTCACTTCACCACTTTATTTTACTAATTTCCCACAAAGAAAGTTCAAAATACCAAAACCTTTAAGTCAAAGAGGCTCAAATCATTTCTCTGACTTTTGGAAGGACCAGACCCTCGGCTCAATGACTAATAGGAAATAAGTACTAAAATCCCTTCATAAAACTTCATCCCCCCATTCAGTCCATTTATTCCCCCTCATTTCCCTAAGAAACCCCTTTTCTTAAGGTTTAAACACTATTTTCCTAGGAAAAGTAATCACCCCCATGTAAAACCCCTTTTTTTCCCAAAAACCCGCAAAAACATTTCAGCCTAATTTATAATGCATGTATGCAAAAAGAAAACAAATCTCAGAAAATACATTATGCTTAGCGCAATTCATTTCCGCTATTTCCATATTAATTTCTAAATTTTATATATTTTAATTCCCGTTAATACCCATTCCTGTATGATTTTATTAAATCCCTTACTTTAATATCCTTAGACCTAGTTTAAATATAAAATATATTTTTACCCAAACCCCGACAAAGTTCATTAATTGATCAAATCATGATTACATTAAGTAATCCCACCTTAATTCATCGTTTAATAAAAAATCGTTGTGCTTAATCACCGGTCGGGCCCCTCAATTAGCCTCCGTGTAGCTCCCCCACCCGATCACCGTACGCTCGCCTTCCTTCACATCTGACGGCCATTATCCATATTAGGCGGGCTCGATGTCCGAACAATACGCACCTAATAAATTTGTTTTCCATCGGGCCCCCGATGCTACTTGCCATTCAACGTATGGAATTAGGCGACCTCCCCGCAATACCACCGAGCGCCCAAAAGCGGTGCGATGGAAACCATTTACCACCTGCTCACTACACGACAAAGTAGTCACTGTTCACCCCATACATGCCAAAATAACCACTGTTCACCCTTACTCGCCAAAAGTTGAATTTTGCACATAAATCCAAAAGCCCCAAAATTATTTGTTTTTATCGTTTTCAACTGAAAACTTCCATGCACACACTTGTGAACATTGAATCTCCCAACCTATGTCCAATTGCCACCCTAAAGACGCCACAGAGCACCCAGTTCGCCTTCTAGCCTACACAGAACCATTTCGACCATTCACAGTTTCCAGTAGCCCTGATCAGAGCCCGTTTTCCTCAAATTCTAGGTATTTAAACCATAATTCACTGAAAAACCTTGTCAAATTCTGAACCAATTACTCAGTTTCTTAATTAAAGTAAAAAATTAATTGAAGGAAACTCAAGCAGCCCAAAGCCTACTTTGTGCCAAACCACCATTGCCTTAAAATACTGAAAATCACTTCCTCCATTCTCAAATCCACAAGAATTGAGAATGGCCACCCCAATTGCCATGGATGTTAGACCAATTTCTACTCCTCATCTAGACTTAGATCGCCTCCCCCTGGCTGATAAGGATTTTCAAATAAAGGAAACCTCTGTCATAGAATCTCCACTCAAACTATACTGCCACTACAGAGACCTATACCTAAACCATGCTGACAAAATTGGGCTTTGGGAATCCAATTTGACCAAGTACTAATTCCTTGAAGTGCACATTTTCCACGAAATTATCCATTACTACAATGCAAACTATATCCCCAGTCAAAGAGTAGTGATTTCCCCTAACCAGACTGTAATTTTCACCATCACTGTTGAATCTATCAATGAGATGATGCAACTTCAACTAGGACAAAGCCTAACCCCTCTGTCAATTAGTAATCTGTTAGACCAATTCCCCAAGCTCACCACTGCTAAATTAGCTAAGATGTTCCAAACCTTCATCAGGGAGGAAAAGCATATCCCTAGAGATCCTCCTCCATATGTTGCTACCAGATTTTTCCCATTTGGTCAGGACATTGTAACAATGATATCTAGAGTCCTAGGTTATACCACTAGTGAGTATATAGATGAAATCATCCTGGCTTTCATGTCTATTTTCACTCCAGGACAACCCCCTATTGTCATATATGATTATGCTAAGTTTATATCCAATAGAATGCATGACCAATTTCTTAGAATGAGTAATGAGTGAGTATTCAAATACTCCTCTGTCTTATACCACCTTTTCCTATATTTTCAAGCAAATAAGTTCCCATTTACTCTCCAGAAACCTGACACAAAAGGTCAAACTAGATCAGTAACCTTCTAGACTCCATTGATACACAAATATCACTCCCCATACTCATATTCTAATTTCATTGACCTATTTGTGTATCCAGTTGTGACAATGTTGATAGGAAGCCCTCCTCCCAGAATATGTGCAGACATAAAAATAATCCTTGCAATTGTCAAAACAGTCCAAGGTAGGTGATTGGTACTTGTACCAAAAACATATCGAAATCAGGATCTATGGATGCATGTTATTACCATACAAGCTCCCCAAATACCTCCCAATGAGGTTATTTGCTTTAAAGTATTACAGGCAAATGATCAGTGCAGATGAAACAAATTTTGTTTATGCCAAAAAGAAGGCCAACTTCAAAATCAAAGGCCAATTAGGCCCCTTTATTTGTAATTCAAGGGAAGCAGGCCATGAAGCTGATGTGATACTACAAGACATCAAGTTCCAAACAAGTTTTTTCTGGAGATATGACCCTTTGGAGTTTATCACTAAGAAAAGACAAAAGGTCAAGCTAGGACCTTTCATCCATCATCCCATTCCTGAAATTGAAGCCTTTGCAAATCAATCAGAATGGGTAGAAGAGACCTTAGTAGATCAGGAAAGCACCAAAGTAGACATTGAAAATGTACTCATTGACCTAGAGAAACAACTTGATGAGGGTTCTTTCCTGTAGGTGCCAAGAGAATCACAAGTACAAGAAGATTCATAAGTACAAGAAGAGTCATAGGTGCAAGAAGAATCAGAAGTACTAGAACAATCAGAGGTGCCAGAAAGAACAGATATACCAGAGCAAACTGATAGACCTAAGAACACCATGAGTACCCCTCCAGTCTTACGGACTCCTCTAAATGAGGAGAGAAACCTCAAAAGAAATAGGGAAGGGGCCACTACTTCACAAGCCTATGTAGAAACAAGCTAGGCTAAGAGACAAAGAGTGAATCTTGTCTCTGAACAGGAATATACAGAGGAGAAATTTGAGGTTACAAGTACAGAGAGAGATGGGAGCAGGTTGGCAACTCCATTTGGAGGTATCCTAGAACCTTCCACATCACAGAATTAGATGTTGGAAAGCCAACAAAGTCTTGAAGTATCCTCTTTCAAAATGCCAGCAGACAAAAACCAAGATATAAAGGAGAGATATAAAGAAATAAAGGTCAGGAATGAGAGGCTGAAAGCCCAAACCTATGCACAGTATTTGAAGATGACCCCTACCAACCAAACAAGGCTCATGTCAACCTTTGATGTAAAAGAGGGGAAAATTCAAATGACGTTCATCAAACCAACCACTTAGTAGCCTAGAACATCATCATATTTCAAGACAATGGACTTTGAAGTATTGGCAAGGGATATTCATCCCATTGACCAAATTTAGTTGTACAAACAAATAGGGGAGATGATATACTCCACCTTGACAGGGAAAGCAATTGCTGCCCACCAACTGTAAAACTCTCTAAATAATATATCAACACAGTTCTAGTTGGAGAAGGCCTCCTCACAGGCCAAGGATACCAGAATCAAGTCCTTAGAGGACTTAGTCATGGAGTTGGGACACGATCCCAAAGATGTAAAGGCCATAGAAAAGCTAATCAAGAAGAAGAACGATGATATAGCTGCACTGAAGAAGCAGCTCAAAATTCCTTAGCTACATCATCCACAAACCATGGAGGTCCTCGAAGCCCAAAAAGGACATGAAGATATTATGGACTTGGTCCTAAAGCTAAATGATGAGCTCAAAGAAATAGAGAAAGAATTGGACATTTTGATTCAGTTCAAACAGAGTGACCTAGTGACCACTTCTAGAAGTTCTATTCCCACAGTGTCAAAATCCGTTCCTTCAACAATGGCAGAATCATTGGCCCCTACAGCTCCACCAGCCACAACACTGTCAATTACTACTAAGTCTACTACAACAGCAAGAACATACACTGATAAAATAACAGAACTGGTAAAGGCCATGGAGGATATGTTAATCCAGGCAATAGAACTAAAAAAGTTAAAGGAGAAAGTGGCAAGTTTAGAAACTTATTGTAAACTTGCCCAAATTTAGCAAAGAGAAGAAACACAGAAGGCCCAAAGGATGGGTGATAAAATCAAAGTCCTAGAAAAATATTTAACATTGCAAAAACCATTAGGACAGATTAAGGAGATGCTTTGGGCCAATATCATTGAATTTATAAATGATATTTGGCCATCAATATAGGTAATATTTGAGCAGACATAATTAGTGAAAGTAGCTACTGAAGCTACTGGAAAGGTAAAGGAAGAGCTGGGAGACAAACCAGAGTATGCAAATAGACTCATCCACTTTTTGAATAGTAAGAATAGGTATGAGCTCCATGTGATTGACATAGAGGATAGAACTAAATCCATCTTGGAAATTAAGAAGGTTCTTTCCAAAAGAAACCTCATGCTCAACCTGGAAGAGAAGTACCACACCATGTAGGTAGCCATTGACAAGTTCATGGCTAAGTTTCAAATTTTGAGGAAAAGAGGCCTTCCCAGTCCTCTGGTCATCAACGACAAACTTATGACCCAACTGGACTATGGTGACAGGTTAAGAAGATTGGAAAAATAACATGCAAGTACATCGGCTATTAAAGCCTTGTTGACAGGCAAAGTATTGCATGACACATTGGAGAATCTGTTTTTCTTAGAACATGAGGTGAAACACTTGTTTCTCACCAAGCCCAACTTTGCAAAGTACACAGAAGCAGATGAAGTTTATAGAAGAATGTTGAAAGTGAAGTTACCTGAGGTAGAATGGTGGGAGAAAATGACAGATTTACTATAAAAAGTTTACATCATAAAGTTACTACAGTAAATCTGAAGGCAACCAGATGAAACAAGTGAAAACAACATCAACAGGGTCAAAGAGTAACAGGGTCAAAGAGTATCAGTACAAGATCAAAGTAAAGAAGATTCCAACATTGAAATACCACAACTACCAGCCAACTCAAAAGACTCACAACTGAACTGAAAAAGCCAGCAACACCACAATAAAAGGGACAACATGATGAAGTTTTACATCTCTCTCTATCTTCATGCTTGAAGATATTTTATTCCCTAGATTAAATCTCATATTGTTATGAGATATTTTGTAATTATTTCTTGTATAAATACTTCACGTTTTGAAGTATGTAGGGTGGATTCAAAGACATTTCTATAGACTTTTTCTCTCAAATTGAAATTCTATTATATCAATGATTAGATTGGCTTGCTGGACCAAGGAATAAAGATAAGATATTTTACAGGATCCATGTGTAAAGCGAAAAACAAATAAGTATCATCTCTTGTTTAATGTTATGTTTTCTTATGTTTTTCCATAAATCTTTTATGTATCTCTAAATTCTAAAAGTTATAACATGGAATGATATTTCAGAAATTGCTTGGATGCACTCTGTCTTGACTGTTATACTTTATTAATGTTTTCATCATTTATCTAAGTTAAGGAATTCTTCACTGCTCAGTTTAGGTAACCTCTTGTGATCTATAGAAAAGGATTCTTCAATGCCCTTTGTTCATGATTATACCCTGTTCCTCATTCTGATCCTGGTCTAAGGATTCTTAAGTGCTCTTTTACCCTCGTTAGAAACTCTTCGTCCATTTGGCCTAAATATTTTCCTTTTTCTTTTCTAGTTTCCCCTGTAGACATTCCCTTTAATGATCTGGTCCAGTTCTATTATCCTTTTGCTGACTCCATAGCCCAATGGCTTGAAGACCTTTCTCTATCCATCTGTTCCAAGAATTCCACCATCCAACCCCAAATTCAAAACCAAACAGAACCTTAATAACTAGCCTAAAATTCCATAAAAACAAAGGTAAATTATAAAGAGAGAGCCTTCTCTGAGTAGGTTGGCTAGAACCCATACTTAAAATATTGGTTTGTGCTTACCTCGGATTATGCCTTCTTCCAATAAATTCAAAGGAAATTATGAGTGATAACAATAGAAACATTGATGAACTCATGGACAAAATCCTAGAAAGAAGTATTATGTTCCCTGATAGTTTGACGCAAGTGCATCACTAGTCATACATGTATTTATTGTTTGTTGTTTTGTCATAGAATCTAGATATGTGTGGGTTCATACATGTGTGGAATAATTTGTATAAATTAATTTTTATACATTACCTTCCTTTTCCATCTCATGTAATGTTCCAAGACCTACTTGTTTTAGCATGTATATATGAGGTTAGGGTAAGTTTAAGAGTTAGCATGGATTTTTCTAATAATGGATATTAGGGGAATTTAGTGGTATAAAATGCATCTCCTAAGGAAAATATTAAATAAATAATTTAAATAACAAAATAAGAATTATGAATTTTTAAAGGAAAAAGAAAAGAAAAGTGATGGCCCTTAGTATTATTGCAAGAGTGTTGCAACTCCTAATAATATCAAGTTTAATTGTCAACCTGAGGTTCATACAAAATTAATAGGGGTTGAAATTATGTGTGTAACATGCATTTTATTCTTATATTTTTGATCTTATGAAAGTGAAAGCAACTGAAGAGAAATTGAGTTACGCAGATACCATTCTGTTGTCTATACTACATGAAATATTCAAAATTGCATGAAATAAAGAACAACAAGAAAATATATTCTATTTAAAAAAATGAGGAGGAAAACCAATTCAATCATGATGAAACAAAATTAGATCTATTCTACTATGCACTGGAAACAAACTGGCAGCTGAAAGAAAGCATTGGAACATAAAACCCAAATTTTTAGAAAAGAAGTAGTTATGCTACAACAACAAGGTCAAATATTTTTCGAGGTCTACGGGATTCCAAATTTAATACTTAGGGAATTGGGGAAATTGTTACATGTCAGTTAAGGCTAAATTGTGATTTGGATGCAAACATAGATGAGTTTTTGATGTAAAATACGGGTTTCTACAAGAGTCCTTTTTTTGCTACAAGAGGGCGTTTAGTGAGCAAAAAAATGCACTTTAGATACGTTTTGAAGGAAGGATGATCTAATTAAAGGCTAAATTATGGTAAATGGATCCTTTACAAGTTGTTATGCCCATTATAGATAATTTTATTAAGCAAAAAAGCAATTCTAGGGTTTCTTATAGCTCTGTAAAACAATAAATTGTGCAATAATAACATACATAAATGCACAAACAAAAAGTAAAGAACAACAATATAAATAATATAATGCATGGAAAGGAATGTTAAATACATAAATTAACTATTGATAAATTTACTAAAATATTATGCATAAAAGACTTGTAAGCAAACTAGTTCATTAACCCTCTTGGAAGCAATGTTAAAAAATGAAATGATAGAAATGTCTAACTGAACTAATGCATGAAAAATAAAATTACAAAGAGGGGTCTTAAGCACTTGGGGTGGGACCTAACCCAAGGGGGCCCTGATCCCTAAAGAGAGGATAATCTAGGAACCAAAAATGCTTTTCATTGATCTTAAAATGTGCTCATATATAGAAAATTACAAGGCTGGAGTTCTAGGAAAAATCCTTCACTTGAATACTACTTAGTGTTAAATTTAGAAATTCAACTCCTAATGGGTTAATCAAGCCCTTTAATTATACAAAATATTAGATTAGAAACGTCCTTGAAGAGAATATTTCTTTCCCTTTAGAATCCCTAGAAAATAAGATCTTCCCCCTGAGTGACCTCGCAGCTACAGGGAAGATTAGTAATTGCTTCAAGCTAGTTGTGTTTTGATCATCCTGCAACAGGGGATAGGTCCCATAATTATCTCTTAACTAGATTCCCTCATAATCTACACAAAGTGTCCTCAATATCCTGCATAACAAACATATTAGGCACACAAATTATGATAAACAAATCTAACCTTCTTAATAAATGATTAAAGCTAACAAATACATTTTTAAGTGAAAAAGGAGAGATTAAATTTTCCTAGTAGAGGTTAAATGTTCTTAGGAAAGGTGAGATGAGAATTATATTGTACCTAATTGGGAGGCCCATAATACCCCCTACTAAAATTATCGCTCATCGACTGAGGAACATGCTCATATTTCTTTCTCTATTGCTCTTCATTTATTCCTGTGGTGGTTTTTATGACATCCCATGTTATTCAATTTCTTTCCATTCCCTTGTTTCTTCCTCATGAATTTGATATTATTGTAAGCCTAGACACAAGGGAGGATTGAATTTGAGTCTAATCCATATTTCTCCAACTCTCTAGATGATTCTTATTTACAAGGGAGTTTTGTCCAATGCAACCCTCAATTTATTAGGTGAATGATATTACATGACCCTCATACTATAGGGAAATGTGTGCCATCTCCTCTGACAGGCATGTATGTTATCTTCACCAAATAGTATAAAGGAATCCTAAAAGTGGAGGCTAGCCTTATCCTTCCTTTGCTTATAATTGTTTTTCCATTTTAGGATCTTATGCTAAAATTCCATGAATTGAAGTGAGGAGATGTGGGGATTAGTGTTATGGCTCGATCCATAGTAGTTCTTCCATTTCTTTGTATAATGACCTTTTTACTTCTTTTTCCCTGATTTCTTCATGCTTTAGCCAAGAGGCTAGGGAAATTAACTATGCATAAACAAAATATGAATTTGGGTCACATAAGGTCACGTAATTTAGCACCAAGTTGTGAATGTAGAATTATGCAAATTTGGCTCTGTCTTCTATGTTGCATTGAAGGAAGAATTCAATAAATTCTCTAATGTATTATAGAGGGAGTGAACCTTTTTTTCAAACATTATGACATAGAATTGGAACCATTTCTCCTTTGGAAATAAGTCATAATTTATGGATGTATATCTTCAACTTACTGCTTCCATGGAAAGGTGTGCCATGCTGGCTAGGTTGGCTCCAAGAGTTGCAGCCTGAGATTCTCTCTCCCACATCAGCCTTTAGTTCTGCTATAACTATGCTCCTAAATGTTTGTAGTCCATCTCCAAGCAATCTCTCTTTTCTGATTCAACAAACTTGAGGAGTGATCACTCCTCTCCCATGTTTTCAATTATTCCTCCATCCTTCCGACACTAGCAACTCATTTTGTTTCTGTAATATGCTTCTATCTATGAGTTAGATTTTTATTTTTTTCCAACTCCAAGGTACAATAGAGGTTCTAAGTGAATAAGGATTACTTTTCCTTCATCAATCCAAGAATAAAAGGAGGATGATCCTCTTGGTAGAGCTTCATGTAGCCCTGTTATTTGTCCTTGCAACCTTGGAGGCTACTCATATAGCCTTGATGTGTGTTCCTATAACAATGTTGTGTGTTCTTTTCGCACAACAATTTTCTCTTGTGGCAGTGTAGGATGAGTTATTGGCCTTTCTAGTTGCAATTGCAACTCCTTCCCTTTAGTTGGTTGTACCATTTATGTTATTGGCTTATTTCCTTCTTCCTCTTGATGTCCTTCTTTTTTAAGGATAGGGGCTTCTTCTATGGTGATTAAAGTGGGAGATTAAGGCTTAGGCTTGCCAGTAAAACTTATTTTAGTTCTCTTCCTTCTTCTAAAATAAAAAAGAGGTTCTTTAGGTTTACCTACCTTCGGTTTTGTTTGGGTGCTGAGGGATGCGAAAGTAGCAACTATTTCGTTCTATTCTTCTTCCAAATATTGTTCCTATCCCTTGTGTATCACAAGGTCTTTTTCTTCCTCCTTATTTATTTTCTTAGCTATTATTCTTGGTGTCTCAATTTCCTTCTAATGCTCCTAAGACTCTACCTGTGGAGCTCGTACTTTAGCCTGAGCCTCTGATTATTCTAAATGAATCTTAGCCAACCCTATTTTAACTATTTTTTCCTTTGTTTTTGGCTCTAATAATCTAATTTTTACCTCTGCCTCTACCTCTATCCTTTCCTCTATTTCTTGCTCTATCGTTTACTTTTTTTCTGCCCCTTTTGCTTCTTCTATTTCTGCCCTTGTTGCTTCCTCTATCACTTCCTCTATATCTACCTCTTCTAACCATGTTTGGGTCCTAATTTGGTTTCTAGAAATGCTTTCCTATCCATATAAATGAAATCTTTATATGAGATAGGATTTTGTAAGTATTCCAGGGAATCTATGACTATCAGCCTTATCAAGACGTGGTGAGCCAAATAATTATGATTCCTTCCTTTCACTCTTGTGCTCATTTCCTTCCTGTATTAAAGGAGAAAATGTGGGATGCTAAGTTTTTCATGGACATGTAAGTCAACTCAAAATCTAAGTTGGTAGAAGAGCCTAAACTGGTAGGCATAGATAATGCTCAATATCCCCTCACAAGAAATGTACTTAAGGATGTGATATGCCACCTCATCCCATGGATGTGGGAATCTTTCTTTTCTTACTTTGTTCTTATCTTCCTCAGGCTATTCATTTGGGAGGATAAATCCTCTCTTAGCATTGACTGCATCATGCCTTTATTCTTTCTCCATTTGATCCCCTGGGGAAGGGTGATGACTATACCAATGGGATCTTCATCCATATATATAATCACACCTTTAACTATAATAACCATTTCACGCACTTCAGTATGTTTGAGGTACATTACAAATTCCAAAGTAATATCGTCATCATAACCTCTTGAACCTTTTGAAGAACCCTAGTAAACTGCAATTTTCCAAGATGTCTCTAAATTTAGGGTTTTGATGAATCCTAGAGGTATCTATTGGTTCTATCCTATTAAAATATCCTCCCCCTTACTTCAGCATGAGGTTCAATCCAGGTGCTAACATAGTGACGACCATACTAAGGAACGAAAGATCAGAAATTAATCACCCTAGTAAGATGTTTTATTTTAATTCTTAAGCTTGTGGATGATGAGTTTTAGAATTTAATCATAGGTTGAATTGGAAAGTTGTAAAGAAATATCTTAATTTTCAAAATTAGACATACTGGCTTCCCAAAAGTACACTAGGTCCAATGCAGATCTGAATCCTCTAACCATTGTCAGTGATCCTTATAAAATTGGGTGAGGATATAAGAAAGTTGTAGAGAAATCTAGTTTAGCTGGATAAAAATCAAGTGAGGATTTCATTCCTTGAGTTAATTCACTCCCAGGAAGGTTAAACACTTTACAAGACATTGACTTTGATATTAATTTTGAGAAGAGTTTATTTCATACTAAATCTTTAAGTTGCATTAATCAAACAGTTGTTGATTCCTCTATATCTCTTCATAACCCCGTTGAAGACTTCTTTTCACCCAATAAATCATGGTCACAACTTATTCACACTCTTGATCATTTGTAGAACCTCTCTTCAAACTTAAACACTTGGGTGAAAAATAAGATTCATAGGCCATCTTTCGATTTTCGAAATAATTCCATTGCTTCTACTAGCACTCAAGATATCTCTCATCCTCTACCTTCTTCTTCACTGATTGTTCACACAACTCAAGCTATAGTTAATCCCCCTTGATTATAACGAATATCCCAATCCTTGTTTTAAATCCACCACCTCCTCCACCTCCATTTATGGCTACCCGATATGAACCCCTTGTTTTTCCTCAAAATCTGGGTGCCATGCCCCTTGATTATCAAACAAAAATACCTTTCTCTGATGACACTAAAACTATTACAGCTCAAAAGCATGTAGACAAGATGAATGATTTCTTTGACCTCCATGAAGTTGAAATTGTAGACGTGATGATGAGGCTATTTGTACAAAGTTTTAGAGGAGAAGTTTGAAAATGGTTCAGAGGCCTACTAGAAGCTTCTATTACTACACTACCTATCCTCCAGAGGTAGTTCCTAGATCGATGGGAGGTGAAGAAGAATCCCCTTCAGATTTTGTCTGAATATGAGAACATCAAAAGAAATGTTGGTGAGAGGGTGCAAGACTATTGTGTGATATTTAATGCAGTATACAATGCAATCCTTGCAAATATCAAACCACCAGAGGGATTAACTTTGCTTATGTTTCCAGATGGATTTGATGCCGATATGGCATATCAGTTGCGTGAATGTGATCCTACAACTCTAGAAGACATGCAAAATGATTTTGTGAGTGTAGAAGCGAACTTGCTAGACCGAACCTGATGATTATCAGCATGGTTACATGAATGCTTAGAGTGAACAACAACAAAAATATTCTTTGAGGAGCAGAGATGTACTGATCAGTCCTATTCAAAAGAGGAAGGATGCTCAGTCAAAGAATGATCTCTCAAACAATCAGAAAAAAGGAAAGGAGCATGCTGATCAGAATCCTAGCAAGGTAAATCATCCATTAACAGGTACAACTACAAAAGAGAAAGACAATCAGAAAAAGGATAGTGCAATGAAGGAGAAAATAGATAAGAGGGACATCGGTGTCAAAGAGGTAGAAAAAGTCACATATTTTAATTTAGAAATTGAAATTGCTAAATTGAAAGTGTCCATTTCTTTGATCGAGATTGTTAAGAATAGCCATTACAAACACCATGTGATCCAGGAGGATCTCGAGACACCAAGGGGATGGATAAAGGATTGATATTTGAAATGGAAGAAAGGAGAATTTGATGGCATCGTTTGAGAGGGCTCGTCTTCCTGATCGCAGTGGCACAAACGGTTTGTCTTTATGAGCTCGTATGCAAAAGATAGAGCTCTTCAAAGATTGGTATGGTAGAGGAAAAACGAGGTCCACAGTGGGCCACATGACATCCTAGTTAGCACGTGGGACCCGCATGGCAGCCCATCAAACACTGACACATGGCAGACCTTTATTAGCCTCCTAAACCTGCACAAGGAAACATGGAATATTTTGGTTATAACTACAATTTTATATAGTTATTCAACTTAACTATACAAGTAAAAACACATATTTTACCAAATAAAAAAATAACAACCAAAATATATATATAAAAAACCATATAATAATATGCTATGTCCCATTCAACATATGGTACAAACAAACGTAACAACACAAACCATATATAACAAAAGGTGGAAGGTTATAACCAACGTATGATATGTATATACTATATATGGTAAAGGTTTGTAACCATCAAATATATGTATGCCATATAAAACACATCCCAACAAAGGTTATGGGACCAACGAATAAGGGAGGTAATACGTGGCAGCATGGTTGTAACCAATTTAAACAATTTATAATGTATCCAATGCATAATGGTTATGCTTGGTATATGGTAAAGATTGCAACAGAGATACATGAAGATACGACATGGTTGGGGGCAGCCACGTGGTGGTCGCACCACCCACACACACATCAACGTACAACACCAGATTTTCGTAGGTTGCGGATGGCACATCAATGTATAGCACCAGATTTTTGTAGGTTGGGGATGGGATGGGTGTGGTCCCATGGAGTACGGGCCCACCCTCCAATAAAGTTTAAAAAAATAATATATATCAGATGTAAAGTGGTATATGATAAATATAAACGATAACCATATTATGGTTTAATCCACCCTAAGTTATGTAAACTCATTTTCTTACCATTTGTAAGGGAGAGATCAATGGGCATAGATATCGAGACAAGGCGGCGGAACCTTAACCACTCAGAAACTCTGGTGGAACCTTGACTAAGCAGAATTTTTGCAAGAGGGTGATTTTGGTCCAGTCTCAGAATTGGGCAAGTTTTATATTGATTTTTCACTTCTCGGCGATGGGAATCCAATGGTGGTGTTAGTTTATACAACAGAGCTCTCCAATTTTTGGGCATTTTTCAGCATGGAGGTATAATGCTCCATTTTTGTAACTGGTGAATGTAACTTGTTTTGATGCCATTTTTAATGAAGGCCTCCCCATTGATCAAGCAGGGCCCGGAGATGTAGTCCAGGAGGGACAAACTCCGTTATCAAGTTCTTGTCTTCTTATGCTCTTCTTCTTCTTTCTCTCACATGTGCACATTTAATGTTTCTCTTTGGTTAAGCTACAAACCGTATATGTGATTCTTTTAATGCATCTATAAACAAAATATAACCTAGATCAAGGCTCTGATGCCACTTTATCTAGGTTATCTTTTCTTTATAGATGCATTAAAAGAATCACATATACAGTTTATAGCTTAACCAAAGAGAAACTTTAAATGTGCACATGTGAGAGAAAGAAGAAGAAGAGCATAAGAAGACAAGAACTTGATAACGGAGTTCATACCTCTTGGACTATGTCTCTAGGCCGTGCTCGATAAATGGGGAGGCCTTCATTAAAAATGGCATCAAAATAAGTTACATTCATCAGTTACAAAAATAGAGCATTATACCTCCATGCTAAAAAATGCCTGATATGTTGTAGAAACTGACACCACCATTGGATTCTCATTGCCGAGAGGTGCAAAATCGATATATAACTTGCCCAATTCTGAGACTGGACCAAAATCACCCTCCTAAAAAAATTCTGCTCAGCTAAGGTTCAACCAATGTTTCTGAGTGGTCAAGGTTTCGCCACCTTGTCTTGAAATCTGTGCCCATTGATCTCTCCCTTGGAAATGGTAAAAAAATGAGTTTATATAACTTAGGGCAGATTAAACTATATTATGGTTATGGTTTATATTTATCATATACCACTTTACATTTGATATATATTATTTTTTAAAGTTTATTGGGGGTGGACCCGTACTCCAAGGGACCGCACCCATCCCATCCCCAACCTATCAAAATATGGTGTTGTACATTAATGTGTGTGTGGGCGACAGGACCACCACATGGCTTCCCCCAGCCATGTTGTATCTTCATGTATCTCCTTTTCAATATTTACTATATACCAAGCATAACCATTATGCATTGGATACGTTATAACTTGTTTACATTGGTTACAACCATGCTGCCACGTATTGCCTCCCTTATTCGTTGGTCCCGTATTTCAGCAAAGCCTATTTCCAAATCTATTGATCCATTAATGATCTCCCTTACAGTATCAATCCCTTATCCTTACATCATCTTATAGTACCCACCATCGCCGTCCCTCACAATACTCATCATACATGCATGCATGCTACGGCATGCTACTCCCAAAAAAATCTGGCGACTTGCCTGATCGATATTTCTGCCCATTTGTCTGGTTTGAATTGATGCCTGCCCACCTCCATTGTAGCTTGCTCTACGTGGTATTAGTGGCATTTGATCAAGGGTACTTATTCATGTTGGGCTTGCAGAATGGAGGATGCCAAAATTAATTATGGTACTTTGACACGTAATTTCAGCTGGGGATTAAAAACTATTGAGAGGTTCTCATTGTCAGATTTGAACGTGTCACATTGCACCACACAGGATATTTGAATACTCGAAAAGATTTATAAGAGATTTGCGAGTCCATCTTTTGGATTTTGTAGATCGTGTCAAGATTTATGCCTGCAATAGTTTGACTTCCGTCTGGTCATTCTGTGAATTTGTTTGTGCAATTCTTAGTGATAAATTTGATTCGTGAACTCTTTTTTACTCGGTTGCCTCCATAGATTATTACTTCTGGCAGATACTTTCATTCCACATTCATTTTAAATTTTCGGATATTAATTTTTTTTTTTGTTCATTGACCAAATTTTGGCTTGATCATTACACCGATTGTTGCAGATAGTTTTGGCTAACTGTTCTTTGAAGTTATTCTTGTAATTTTCTGCCAAAATTTTGATTCACAAATTCATTTTTCCTGGTTTTCTTCAACGGATTATTTCTTATGGCAGGTATTCCACTTCACTTTAAGCTTAAATCTTTGGATATTAAAGGTTTTCTTTGCTCTGTAGCCTAAATTGTAAAAACATTTGTTGATCCCTACACTGGTCGATGTGGATGGTTTCGAGTAACTCATCTTTAAAGTTTTGGCTCTGAAATTGTGTATTTAACCTTATACCAAACAATTTTGAAGAGTATAATGGAAACTGCAATTTGTGAAGTTATTCTAGTTTTCAGAGATCCAATTCATGTATTGACATGTATGGCGAACTTTTCTTCTTGGAAGAATAATGCATTCAAATGATCTGAGTGTCAATTGGTTATTTGAGAACAAGCAAAGCGGCTCTGCTTTGCTTAATTTAAAGTACAATAAAGAGATATAATAATGTACTAATTCTAACAGTTGTTCCTCCCATAGTTTGGGAAATAGGTGTGATTTTAAACTATTAAAACTGCAGGCGGTGAGAGGATATTGTTCTGTGTTTCTTGATTTTCACCAGGTGACAAGAGCTTCCATATTTGCTTTCAGTTCATTAGATGGTGGATATCATTTGATCAAGAAGTGTAGCCATTATATGAGCTCAAAACGTTTGCTCCGTTCAGCTTCATTTGAATTCAAATAATACATATCCCATACTAACCTCCGCTTTAGTTCCATAGGTACCTATTGTAAATGAAGTAAACTTAAATCAACGCCGAACAAAAAGTATAGTTTTCAATTTTCGATTGCACGCTTCAAGCAATGAACTCTCCTTCTGATCGCTGTCACATAGAACAATTATCGTAGTGATTACAAAAAGTTTAAACACCCTTTTGCTGCAGTATGCACTGCAACTGTGATTTCCATGGCTATCTTAGTTCATTTAAGCCTTAAAATGATGCATATTTTTAGGATTTACAAGCTTTAAAGAATCACTAGTCTTGTTCACAACAAAGGAAGTGTGTTTTTTCCTTCAATTAGCCATGGCCATTGCTCATTTTCCGGATTTCTCTTTCTGGTAAAGAGGTCATTAGATCACCTTTTGCCCCTCCAAGAATCGCAGTTAACAAATAATTAAATATTATTAAGAAGCTATAACATTAAATAAAAAGTGATTAATAATTCTAATTTCGTATTCAAAATATACGATAAGTGTAACCTCAAATATTATGATGAAAAATCATAAATTTTAGAGCCTAAAGTCAGAGTAAGAACACTCCTTCAATTTTTATTCGGAGCACCAACTTGAGCATGAAGGCCTGAAGGCTAAGATTATTGTTAACGATCAGACGAATCCTAAATATTTGTTTGAATAAGAAGATGGTAATTTATTTTTTGGATGAGATTGACTTTGGTTTAAATTTTTTCTAAGTGATTGGAGGTAATGCTGGTAATAATCTTGGGTTTTAGTGACAATCTGAATGAATGAACCTCTGTTATCTGGTTGGGATTCTGGCCGATTAGAAATTCCCACCCTTCAATTATTATATATAAATTTTTAAATAATAGAAAGATTTAAGAACATTTTATTCTATTCCAGTTTTTAAAATTTTAGTGTTTAAAATGGATTTACAAGTAATCTCACCCGTGTTTAAATTATGTGGTTGAGTAAGGCCAACCTGACCAAACATTAACATAGATTCCAAAATCCAAAATCTAGAACACTCAATCTAATACAAGGCTCAAGCTGAGACCCAGGGCAAGCCTTATTTGCTCTTCTATCCATCCATAAATGAGTGAGGGAAGTATATGCCCACCATCAAATCTAAGTACATTATCCAAAAATAAATATATACTGCCTCGACTCAAATTAACTTTAAATTGAAACATTGCAACTAATTTATGCAACACCAAAAGTTCTCTGGTAGATGAAAGTGGTAGGCATTTGTCTTCCCTACGTAATCATGGAATTCCATCATTTGCGTTATCTTACCCTTTGTTGTTGATATAGTATAGTGCCTCTCAAATGTCAATTCTTAGCATGTCGTTTTCTTCATTACATCAACATATTACTTTAAAATAAATATCAGTCTCACTTATTCAATATTTTTAATAGTAATCATTCTTGTTATTATCACTCTTTTTTTGGACACTTTCTTCATTTACCATTTTCATAATATGTATTCCATACATTTATTTATTAAGTAACACATTCTCAACACATTATTTGTGTGTTCATCTTGATATGGTATTTGTATGCAACAATTCATTCCATTCAATTATTTAACCAAATCTTGGTTTGTATCCATAAAAATTGCATTTGAGGTATTAATCTACGGTAACATTGATTTTGTGACTTGTCCATGTCAAAAAGCATAGGTAACACCTATGCTAATATTCTATTCATATTCTCTTTTCTTCAACTTTAAGTTTCTCAACACACTATTTGTGGAGTCATCTTGATATAGTATTTGTACACAATAGTTCATTCCATTCAATTATTTAACCAAATCTTGGTTTGTATCCATAAAAATTGCATTTAAGGTATTAATTTGGGTAACATAGATTTAGTGACTTGTCCACGTAAACAAGTATAGGTAACACCTCTGCTAATATGTTATTCATATTCTCTTTTCTTCAACTTTAAGTTTTGCTAAAAGTGATTGCCATATCCCTAGGTTACCTTATTTGGCTATTTGTTCATTTCTAATTATAATTTTGAATTCGCCACCTATTTGTCAAGGCATATTAAGAAAATGGAATCTTACATATATTTAATATACCCATTAGTTGAGGTGTGTATTTCAGACACATATATGCATGCATATATATTATTATGTTGTCCCTTTTAGATTATGGTATATGGATAGCATCAGTGTCTTTAATCTCCTGGTTTTGTTTGTAGGGAAAAAATACGTCCAGTAAATAAATGACATCCTATTTTTCCTTTGTTGAAGAGTCCATAGAGCCCTCCCCCACAGAGTGTGTGGGTTATGAGAAATATGTGCATCTCCCCGAGTTCAGTGCCATGTGGAAATTCAAGGAATGGCCTGGTTGGTCTAGAGAGGGGTTGGTAAAGGCTACCTTAGAGTCATTGAAGATTAAATTTCAGTTTGTTTCGTCTGTCCTCCATGACACAAGAACTTACATTGACAAAGAGGAATGGAAGAGAAGGCTTTAATCCTTAATTGGTTCCCAGATTGAGTTGATTTCAATGTTTTGTGAAGATAATAAGCAGGTTCCCATTGTTCAGTTGTCAGTAAGTAGTGGTGTTCTTCTATGAAATTTGCCCATGATGTATGGTAGAGACCTGGTGCTTTACCTGTCGTTAGGAGAACAAGTGAGGAGAGCTTACTTCCTTGTTTGGGTACATGGAAAAGAGATGAAGCTATGGTTTCTAGAATATGGCTTGCCATTGAAAGCCATATGTAGAGGACTCCCTTCACTTTAGGTCTATGGGAGCCAAATTTGTCAAGTAAGCATATTCTTGAATATGATAGAATCTGCAAGACAAGATATTTGCACTCTTTAAAACAACATAAACAGTTCCATAATCCATAAGATGCCACACTTTGCAATTTCCTCCAAATCTTTGAGGGCTCGGTATTTGTAGGCTAAGAATTTTTGAATAAAATATATCAAAGAATAGACTCTGGGGATTTCGTAGGAGCATCCTTAGACTGTTGGATGGTTGAAATGATATGGAATATGCTCACAGAAATTGTGAATTTTCTTCTAGTGATGGACCCGGATGATTTCCTTCACCTTAAACACCAGTTGACAATTAGCAGCACCAGTATGCGTATAGGCACATATTGCCTTCGGTCTGCTCCCCTCAGAGACCTTACAAGTGCATACAAGGAACTAAGGCATCTGGTGCCCAAAGTCATGGGTGTTGAGGCTGATCCAAAGGGTGGACCAAGGCTCCAGGAGGCACTTATGCATTTGTTTCATTCACATGGACTTCCCTTACATAGCACTTCAGGGGCTTATCATGCTGCAACAATACATGTTCTATTGGCCTTCCAGGCAATAGAATCCATGGTGAAAAGGTTTTTCTTCTCATACCAACAGTTGGTAGTCGCAGCCATGGGTAGAATTGAAATGAAGGGTCCATCATATCTAGGTGCTTGTGATGCCCTGTGTCAGATATATTTTGAACCACCTTATTTCCCTAGTGTGGATGGTGCAAAGACATTTTTGGGTTACTATTGGCACTAAAATTTTACAACTATGGTGGATGGTACACTAGAAGATCTATAGACAAATCAAGTGAAGTTTACAAGACAAAGAACAATGCTTTCAATTTTTCAAAGTATAACCCCAAATTCATACATACACTTCTTACATTGACAGTTTTGAATATTGTACATATAATTATATTGGATATAGGATTAGACTCATTTTTGTTCATCCCCATCAGTAGAAGCAATCAATAGAATAGTGCTAGAAATTTGAACAAAAATTTTTTCCCCCTCTCGAACATGGATAGGATACTAAGGATTCATAGTGTGCAATTCCTCCTCTGTTAAATACTGTCAAGAGATTGTCCAAAATTGAAAAGGTAATTATTAAAATTATTAAATTTTACGAGTTGTTTCTTCTTTTAATTTTTTAATTCTTTACCTAAATTCTATGATGAGTTTAATGATATTTATATAATTCATTATAAATTTTAACATGAAGTGTAGTTTAATGTTGTTATTATTTTTTTATTTTTTTAAGATATTTTTAATTGAGTGTGTGAAACTGAGATAATTATAATTTTAAGTTGTTAAGTTTATTTAACGGAATGCATCATAATTTTTTTGATGCATTAAATCTATTTTATATTTAATCATATTTCTTGTTTTTTAAGATTTTTTAATTCAGTGTGTGAAATTGAGATAATTATAATTTTAAATTATTGAATGAATTTATTTAATGGAATATATCATAAAAAAAATTAATGTATTAATATCTATATCATATTTAAATATATAATTTAAATGATGGAACATTACAATTTCATCATGGGTCATACTAAAAAGTTATCTCTTTAAACTAGGCCTCAAAAAATATAATTCTTTTATTTGAATATTTTCTTCTTCAAAATTAATATGAGTGAACCAACTAACCATGGGTATTATTGGATCTTGTTCTGATATATTGATTTAATGATATATAAGACATATAAGATATATCATTATACTATTGGTGAGTCATCTTATACGGTGACTTTATCCAATTTTCTCTTATTGACGAAGATAGTTATCTTACATACATACATACATACATACATACATACGTACGTACATATCTATCTATATATA
>APFE030821016.1:36489-89953 GCA_000404065.3 Pinus taeda | reverse complement strand
ATATCAATTTTATGGATATATTGACATCATACCGTTACGTTTTTTCCTTTTTCCTTACCTTTGACGTTCTTGTGTTACGTGTTTGTGTCACAATAAAGTTGAGTGAGCAATAAGGGGTGAATGAGTCTATTCTAAAGGTTGTCTCCTACTCATCATGTTTGCAACGCTTTTCATGTCGGGTTTCTACTTTGACAACGATTTTCTTCCTTTCAAGATTGTTCTTTAGAAACCATTTTGTTGCTTCTTTTCTACAAAAGTGGACATACTTTGTGAGTCAAAACACCAAAACCATAATGAAATTTGTTCCTTCATACTTTGGTATAATTGTAATAAAATCCATTATGGCCTCTTCCCAACACTCACTCGGTATGGACAATGGTTCTAGTAGACTCGGTTTCTTGATTATTCCTCTTTTGTATTCGAGCTACATTCCTACCATAAATATCCACTCATTTCCAAAGTTTTGAGAAAAAATATTACATAATGCATTTTGGAATTACTAATAACATATAATTAGCATAATTTTTTATCTCTACATTTATTTTTGCAAAGTACTTTGATATTTCTTTATACTCTACTTTAATTTCCTTGCACAGGGCCTTGTGTTATTGCTTAGGATGTCATTTAATTTAACCGAATTTATGATAAAGGTATAAATTTTGCCTTTAGTTCTTCAATACTAATTTGTTTTAGTGAGATTGTAAATTTTAGTTAAATTATTTATAGTATAGTATCATTTATAAAATACGTTGTTCCTTAATCATATAATTTTAAATTTAGAACATTGATAATGCATATTGCTTATAATCATTCTCACTCTTAATATCTATAATTTGGCTTAACACTTATAATTTTCTTGCAGATTGACACACGATTCACTCTCTTGTGCAGAGCCTAACCCCACGGTTTATAGAGAACAAAAACAATCATTGTAATTTTTCTTTTGTGGGTGACTGGCAACCTTTAGTGAATTGTCTTCACCTCTGCAATTTTTTTCTAGATAGTTCAGATTGTTTTAATAATCAGTATTAGTAGGGAAATTACTTAGCCTTTACTTTAAAATTTTTACATTTCACAAATAGCTTAATTAATGGGAAATGTAAGTGGCCATAATCAGGAAGACGGGCCCTCTCAACTAATGCCATCAAATTCTCCTTTCTGCCATTTTGAATTTCAAGCCTTTATCCATCCCCTTGGTGTCTGGAGATCCTCCAGGATCACCATCTTTCTAGAATACTACAAATTGAACCTTTGTCCGACATGGTGAATGTTGAGGATGATCATCATGAACTTACTTTTGGTCCAACTATAGAAGGTCAGCTAGAAGATAGCGAAGTCTTGCCTTTTTGTTTGAGTCTTAGACTGCATGAGTATATTCTTCATAATGCTATGCTTGATTCTAAAGCTTCCCACAATTTGATGCCCAAGGCTACCATGGAAAAGTTGGGCCTGGATATCACCTAACAATATCATGATTTGTATTCATTTGATTTTGGTAGAGTTCACTGCATTGGTCTCATCAAATATTTAGTGGTTTCCTTGGATCAAATCCCAGCCAAGAATGTTTTGATGGACGTGGTAGTAGCTGATATACCACCTCGATTTGGTATGTTGTTTGTAGCTTCATGATCCAGATTATCCACAGTTTTCAGTTCATTCTGTCGACGTCAAACCCCAAAGGGGGTCCATCATCAGGATAATTTAGAACTTGGCTTCTCTTATGCTACAATGCATATTTTCAGTCAATTAAGGAAGTTATACTGGGAAAAGAAGATGAAATATATGATCACTCGTAAAGAGAAGCCCATAAATCATCCGATAAATGTCGTACATACAAATTTAAAGTATTTTGTTTTGTAAACCGATGGTAGATTGAATGATGTCGATTTTCAGTTCGTAAAAGTAAACGATGTACCAGACATTTCTAAAGGTTTTGGAGTAGTTCTTAATCAAGAAAAGAAAAAAGTGGCAATTCCTTCAGAGCAGCCTCCATGGGAGCAGAAATTCAGTGAAGAATAGAGAAATGAAGCAACCAACAAAGGTAAGATCAAAACAAAAGTAGAATTCCAACATCTAAAAGATGAAGATGGCCTTAGGAACATTGATTTCGATGCTGCTTTGGGTAAGGATGGTGCAGGTATTGGAATTTGGATTGGAAGTCTTGTTTTTCAACCAGATAAAGTCCCAAGTAATGTTAGAGTGTGTTACTATAAATTAGCTTTCGATTGTTGTAATAATGAAGCAGAGTATGAGACATCCACGGGTAGCCCTATTGTTTCTTGTTTGGAAGGAGGGAGAGTTTCCAAGAACCTTTTGGGATCTCAGAATTCATATGATTGGATCTGATCATTTAAATACTCAATCTCCTTCTCAAATTTTTCAACAACTAACTCAAAGAAACCAATTTTACCTTTAGGAGGAAACTTCAAAGATCTCAAACATTGAAGCACGGTAATGAAAAATACCTCATCTATTTCAATATCCACTAACTCATCTATAAATTCTTTTAAAACTTCAAAAAACATAGGGTTTTCCACATACCCTACCATCTTATTTTAGTACATGAACAGATCAGTGAGTATTGTAATCTCTAGATTGAGTTGGAGTCGCGAAGCGAATGTTTCAACCTTCATATGTCTGACCGTTGTCCACCATCAGCAACTAGAACTGCAACTTGAATGACTTTTTCCTAGAGAAGATCTGTCACCTCGTTTCTTGGCAACGACACCAATATGTTAGCACTTAGAATGAACCTCAAGGCTGAGAGAAGGCAATTGTGAGGTAACCACAGACCAAGCTTTTGATGTGGCATCTAGCCTTGCCAGACTAGAGAGGGCTCTCTCTTTGGCAACTGAAGGTGGCTGAAATAAATGAATCTTAGGCTAGCTATGAAGTATGGGGATTTGATTGAAAGTTGTGGGTCAAGAACAAAAAGAGAAGGGACCATTGGGCTATGGAGCTGAGACTGGTTTCTGCCAGCAAACATGGGGCAAAGTAAGCGCAATGCTCAACTAGATAAAAAATGTAAATGATAGAAGACAAGAGGATAAAACTCATTGCCCTGTAGGCATCAATCAAGGGATGGTTCTACAGTGGTAGTGTTAGAAAAAAATGTAACATAGGGTTGCTCAATAGAGCATGTAACAAAGGATGGATTCTGCAAAGATAACCAATACATTTAACAACAAAATCATTTCGAAAGGAGCATCATGCGTGGATGGATTCCTTACACTTCCCTTAGATAATACTGTAACAAGAATTAGTAGAAAAAACAAAGTATCTATGTGAGTTTACAAGGAACACATGTTGGACATTAAAAATTGTGATGGATCCCAAATATAAAGGGTAGAAACTGCTCCATTAAAAATAATATTCATAAGAAGTTTTACACAGTCCAAAGTGGCCTCACTGTGCTGTAAAAATCGAACCCTTACGTCTTCAAAAATCACCCTATATATATATCCTATTACATATTAATTATGATTTCCTAAACATAGGAATCAAAATAATTAAAATAGAAAAAATAAACAACTAAATATGTTTTTATGCAGTCAAATAAAATAAATCAAACTTATAACTAAGGAATTAAATCACATCAAAACAGAACAATAGGTTTGCTGCCAAAAGTCGAATTGTTGAAGGTTTCATCGCTAGAAATCTAGGATTTTTTCAGATGTTGATCGATCATCTTCCACCTGCACCCTATAAATGCCTTGGATTCCTGAAATATTTGCCATTTGTTCATTGAATGTTTTGAATACTACCACCTTTCCTTCAAAAACTCAATGCTACTGATTTCATGGCTAAAATACTTCCCATCAGTTCCTAGAAAGATTTGAATAATGCCACATGTAGTTATGATTCTTCATCACTATCATTCCCGAAAACTAATGACACTTTGGAAATAGCTTTTTCTTTCTTGGAGGCAGCACCTGAAGAAGTCTTGGAAGGAGCAGCCTTGGTTGCAAAGCCAAACTTTAATGTCTTTCGCTGATCCTGCACTGCAAGAGATGTTACAGTTCTTACTGTGCCAGACATTGGGAAAGAAGAAGAGTCCTCTTGTTGTTGCTGAGACCTTTGGGCATCCGAAAATCTGAACAGATTTAACCATTTCCCTTTCCATCCCATTTTTTGCAATAGCCTGAATCCAATATTTGAGGATGTTAACTATGTGTCTACAAATTCCTACTCCAAATTGTCAGTATCTAGATTTTCAATCAGTCTATGATTGATAGGAAAATGGAAATCTTCACCTAGACCCTCAACAAGAGATGCTTCATATGCCTCTTCATGCTTTCCCTGACATGTTTTCCCGAGCACTCATTCCATTTTGACTATTAGACCACCGGTTCTCCTTTTTGACAAATCAACTTTGCTAGATGACTCTTCTCATCAAGATCTCCATGTTTTCTTTTTGGTTATCCTTCACATGCTGTAGCTGCTAAATGATTAATATGACCATAAAGGAAGCATTTGTCTTGTTGCCGAGGTGTAAACACAATCTCTCTCAAAATATAATGACATTCACTGTGCAGTGTAATGAGTTTCATATGATGTCTTTGGCACACTATAATGGCTCTTACATCATGGAAATGATTCTCGTAGATGATGGGCGCATAAGCATTGCCCCAAGACCAGCTCCACAAGGCAAAATGCCTCCAATTAATATTGAGAAAATGGGCTGCATATACCAAGCTTGCTATGGAATCTAAGGATGTCCCTACGCACAACACCCATAGGCGCACAACACCAAAGGGATACGCGTAACACCCCTAGACGTGCAGCGCAAAAGGGCTATGTGCAACGCCCCTAGACTCTTTGTATCAGATGATCATTCCATAACAAAAAAAAACCTTCGGGAAGATGCCCACACGGGCTCTAATATTATTTCCTTTCGTGGTCACTGCAGATGATTTTTTGCCACTAAAATTCTCCAGCTAGTATGCGCTCAATTCATGTCGATCACCATGATGTTTTTCGATGAGTCCAAGGGTGCAACATATATAAATGACCACACTTTTTTGAATGGGATTTATCCCACATCCAAGCAGCAAAATAAAACGTAGTTATTTATAATACTTACCACTCACAACATATTTTGACACGTTGTGCACACTATACACCTCCTTAGATTGGCTTGGCTTGAGGTTTTGACTTGTGTGTTGTGGCTGCACGGTGCATGGAATCTGGAGCTGAGCTAGGCCTTCGGGATCTCAATTTTTTAAATAAAATTTGTAATTTTTGATGCAGGGAGTATGGAATTTGGTGTTGAACTTGGCCTTCAACAATACTTCCATGGGACTAATACTCTTATTAGTTTCCATAGTTGCTTGAATAATTTCCTTCTCCTCTTCTGGAGAAGTAAAATCTCTCTAAGTGCAGAAGCCAAATCTTCCTCATAATCTGTACCACTTTTGGAAGAAGATTGAGAAAACTTTGATTAAGATGCTAGTTTTGATAAGATCCACTACATGAAGCTTGAGATAAGGCTAATTGTGCCAAATATTTTTAACATGTGGCATCTCTTGTAGAACTAGCTCAATGAAACGTTTGATTAAAAATTTTCCAAGATTGATTTCGAGCTAGACCATCCTGGTATGGCAGGATGCAGATACCCAAAGCAACGATGGCCTACTCACAATCTCCATTTCAAATCATGGAGGTTGCTAATAGGATGTACAACTTGATATGCCACAATCTTCTCTAGTAAAGATGCAGGATCATCCCAGGTAATGCGATGGAGCTTGAGGATAGCTGGACTCAACCATGTTGCCAACTTTTCCAAGGATCTCAAAAATGGAATGTTTTCGTCTCCAATAGCTCCATTAACATCTACTTGGAGATAAACCAAGAAGTTCAAGCCACCAGGATGTGCATTCAGTCTCTCAAACAATGTTATATATAATGGCTTTAAAGCATGTCACAGATTTTTCTCCATCCTATATAAAGCTGACACACACCCTTCCTCATCCAAGTTAGACTACTAAGCATGATCATTACTCTGCAATCTGAGATATTGATGGATAAGTTCCCGAATGTGAACCCTGCAAACTGGGTAGCAAGTGCAATGAGGGATTTCCGACTATTTTCTGATCCAAGTGTTTGGTAACCCTGTGAAAATTCAGTGAGAGTCAGATCAACAGTATTTGCCTTCTTCATGTGAATTGCTCCATGCATTAACTTTTGCATAGTTTCTAGCATCCTTCAGTTCTACTTTTCTTGCAAGCCCACTTCCCAGGAACCAGAGTAAGTGGAGGGTTTGTGCTTCCATGGTTTTATGTTTATACTTGTGTGTTGTGACTATTTATATTTGCCAATTCTGTAATAATTTACCTTCCTACATCATAAGAACCTCCATATGATTGTCCAGTTTGAAGATATTGTAGATGCTGAGACTGAGGTGCTAGTTGCATTGGCATAGAACTTCTGCAATAATCTCGTTCTCTCAATAGCATAGTTTGAAACCAAGTGAAGGAGGCACCAATTCTAGAATCAATTTCCTATCTGGCATCAACTGCATCTGCAAAGAACTGATTTGGATGGACCAACCTCTGCACATATTCATGGATATATTTCTTGCAATCAAAGTAGAGAGACGAGTTTGCCAACTGTTGAGATAAGGATGAGCAGCACAGCAAACATTTATGACCTCAAATGCTATGTTTTCTCCTTCTCTATCACAATCAAGCCACAAAGCTAGCCATTGGCATCTCCTAGCTTCCTTAGGATCATTAAATACATGAAATGCTACACTGGTTGATTTTTGAGTCAATTATTCATTTGGTCATATCTTCTGATCCAAAAGCCGGTTTTGGGAGTGTGATATACCATTGGAAATATTTTTCTGAGCTACTTCTAATGGAAATGCTTATGACATGTTTTGCATTGAATATCATGTGAAAAACATCTAACAAAACCAAACATAGTAAGAACCCATCTTGATTACTGGTGATAGCCTGCGAAGACTGGAACTAACATAAAGATTTTGATGAAGCTAGGTGCAAAAGGGATTTCTGTTTATAGTGATTCAGAGCTAGTTATTAAGCAAGTCAAAGGAGAATATCAGGAAAAGCATCTGCGGATGAGAGCTTATAGGATCGTAGTCTTGGATATCTTGAAGATGTTTCTAGAATACACATTGACAGTGGTGCCGAGAATTCAAAACATCATTGCTGATTCACTTGCTATAGCAGCGAGCAATATAAAAATTTGAAAGAATTCTAGCAATAAATTTGAAATTCATGTCAATCGTAGGCCTACTATTCCTAATAATTTCAGATATTGGCAAGTTTTATGGGATGACAATGAAATTAATTCCTTTTTACAGAATGAAGGGAAGTTTAAGGATGATTTCATTGATGATGTTTGTGATTCTGATGAACAATATATTGAGGTAAATCAGATGGATGTTTTATAGCTGAAGGATAATGTTATTCCTAGATGTCTTATACCTTTAGAGGAGTTGTTTGATCAAGATGATGTGGCAAGAAAACCAACCTTGGTTCCTACTGACAAAGCAGTTGAAGATGTAAACATTGGGACAATGGACCAGCCCAAGCTTGTTAAGTTATCAAAAACATTATCTCTAAAGTCAAGGGCTAAGTATGTTAAGTTTCTTTTCTAAATTTTCTGATATTTTTGCGTGGGATTACTCAGATTTGAAATTATATGACAAGAACATCATTCAGAACACCATTCCTATCAAGTCGAATCAAAAACACTTTAGACAAAAGTTGAGGAGGATCAACCCAAAGCTGTTTCCATCCATCGAGAAAGAGGTAAATAGATTGTTTAAAGCTAGTATCATTGTTGTAATTAGATTCTCTGATTGGGTTTCAAATTTGGCCTCGATATGAAAAAAGACCGGAGAGATAGGGTTGTCCATTGATTTCCAGAACCTAAATAAAGTATTCCTGAAAGATAATTATCCTCTCCTAAGATGGACCATATTCTACAAAGAGTAGTTGGAGCATCACGGATGTCACTACTAGATGGCTATCAGGTTACAATTAGATTTTGGTGCACGAAAAAGACCAAGACAAAACTTTCTTCACAACACCATCGGGGACTTTTCAGTATGCCAAGATGCCATTTGGGCTTAAGAATGCTGGGGCTACTTTTCAGTAGGCCATGGATATAGCTTTTGCTAATGAGAAGGATGTTTTCTTAGTGGCTTACTTAGATGACTTGATAGTATTTTCCGATTCCGATGATGAGCATTTACACCACCTGAGGATTGTTTTTCAAAAATGTAGTGAGTTCGGGATTTCTTTAAATCCAAAGATTCTTTTTGCCATGGAGGAAGATAACCTCCTCGGGCATATAATTGCCAAAGATGGTATTTGCATTGATCCTTCTAGGGTGGAGGAAATTCAGTAAATAGACATTTTGCGCAACAAAAAGGAGATCCAAGTCTTCAACGGTAAGATGAACTTCTTACATAGATTTATACGAAATTTGCGTGAGCATTTGCATGAGTTAACTAATATGTTGAAGAAGGACAACACTTTGAAATGGATCGAGGATGCCATGAAATCTTTCAACTTGGTAAATCTTTCTTTGACCACAACCCCTGTTTTGATCAGTCCCGATTATACTCATGATTTTATTATATTTTCATTCGCATCTAAGCACACTTTAGCTGTGGTGTTGATGAAAAAGAAGGATCAGGTGGAGCAACACATTGCATTTTTCAGTCAGACTATCAGAGATGCCACTCTTCACTATAACATCATTGAGAAACAAGCTTTGGCTCTTACAAAGGCATTGAAGGATTTTCAAGTTTACATTCTGCATTTGCATACCATAGCATATGTTCCCAACGTGGCTATCAAAGATGTCCTCATGCAAATTGATTCGGAAGGAAGAAGAGGTAAGTGGATAACAACAATGTTAGAGTATGATCTTGATATTAAGCCCACGAAACTGATCAAAGGTCAAGGCCTGGAAAATCTCATGGCTGAGTCGAATCTTCATTTTCTAGACATAAATCTTATTGCAGCAATGTCAGAGGACGAAGATGGTGGCACAATCATTCAGGTATCAGATATGTTTCTCAGCTCACCTTAGTATTCTGATATAATATATGTTCTTTAGCATCTTTCTCCTCCTCTTGGAATGTGGAAAAGTAAAGGTAAATCACTAAAACTGAAGTCTGCAAAACTTTGCATTTTAGATAGTGCTCTCTATCGGAAAGATCCAGGAGGGGTTCTTCTTAATTGTTTGGTTGAAAATGAACCTCAGTAGGTAATGAATGATTTTCATAGAGGATATTGTGGTGGTCACCTGTTTTGGAAAACAACAACTAATAAAATCATGAGAGCAGGGTATTATTGGTCATCTTTGTTTTCAAATTTATATAGAAAAGTCATGAGCTAACACAAATGTCAAGTTTTTCAAGGAAAAAGAAAGTTTCTTCCTCTTCCTTTGAAGCTAGTTGTAGTCAATGTGCCTTTCCTTAGTGGGTGCTTGATTTCATAGGATAAATTCATCCTACATCATCAGCACAACAAAGGTGGCTTTTAACAGCTACCCATTACTTCACCAAATGGATCGAAGCCATTCCAACAAGGTAAACTACGGACATGGTAATTATTTAGTTTTTAGAGTCCAATATCTTATCTCATTTTGGTTGCCCTCTCAAGATTATTATAGATAATGCAGCAGCGTTCAAGTCAAAGAAAATGGGTGAGTTTTGCAACAAATACAGCATCACATTGGATCATTTCACGACATACTATCCACAAGGGAATGGAATAGTTGAGTCTTCAAATAAATCCTTGGTAAATATTATTAAGAAGATGTTGGAGGCAAACAAAAAGAATTGGCATTGAAAGCTTGTCAATGCTTTGTGGTCTGATAGTGTGAGTAGTAAGAAATCAATAGGTATGTCACCTTTTGAATTGGTTTATGGTACTGATACAGTGTTTCCTATGTCCCTTATAGTCCCAATCATGAGATTATTGCAAGAAGCTGGCAGTGAAGAAGATGATATTCAGCACTGGATCAATCAAATGATTCACCTTCAACAAACAAGGGAATAGGTTTCTCAAAATATTGTACAGCTAGAAGAGAAGATAAAGAAAATTTATGACCGCAAAACCAAGGCAAAAATGTTCCAGCTGGAAGATGTAGTGTTGCGATGGGATGCAAGAAATGAAGAACTAGGGAAACATGGTAAGTTTGACAATCTATGGAAAGGACTTTATAAAATCTCAGCCTATTGAGGACATACTGCATTTTTATTGAAGGAAATGGATGTTCAAGAATGCTTAGGAGGACCATTGAATGGTAGGCTCCTGAAACACTATTATTTCTAATGTAGCTTGCTGAAGTTGTTTCATTTTCATTGTATATAGAAGTTTTCTTTCCTTGCAAGATTTGAAGTACAATGTTGTTTAAGCTTGGGGCCCGAAGTCAAGGCTATAAAATTTAAATGATTTGTGATTTTTTTAGTTGGTTTTTGAGTTAGTCTAGAGTCAGTTTTGAGTCAATTTTCAGTTTGTATCAAGTCATTTTTCAAAAATTTCAAAAAAAATTCAGTCTTTCATTTGTTTGACCATATTGGCCCAATCAGCTAGGCACTTGGTCTACGGTGTTCTTGACACCTCCAGGGAGTTTCCATCCCCAATGAGGCCATTTTTAGTGTTAGTATATGCATACTTCCATCAGGGATCAAATATTCTCTTTTCATTTTAATTTTAGGTGTCTCATAATGAATTTTTTATTCCACTAGGTCGTGCGAAAATGGTCCAATGATGGTTGTCTTCTTCTCAGAAAATCAAATTTTCCCACATGAGGTACATTTGATGACCCATCTCCATGTTGCATTTAGTTATGGTTTCAGTTATGTTATTTTTAGAGTTAAGGCAGTCATGTTTCCATTAGGTCTTAGGGTTCATTTCCAAGGTCAAAAGCATAGTTTTAGTGTAAATAAAGGGCAACAAAGGTATGAGGAAGAGCAATAAACAAAGAGTGATTGGTAGTAAGTCATGGTTATCGTATAAATATCTTATTTAACTAATGTAATTTTCATCTCAAAAACATGTTTTTGAGATGAAAACAGAGTATTTTAGTTGATTCATCATTTTTTTATGTAATTCAAGTCATTTCATGTAATAAATGTTCCCATAAGCTGCCCAGTCATTTCTCCTTTCTACAAGAAATGAGCCATTGAAGAAATCAATTCAATCAAAGCATCATCCACCTAAAAAGAGACAAAGAGAGAAAAGCATTAAACAAAGATTTGAAGACTAAGTAGAAGTTCCAAAAAACATTATAAAGTGGGTTTTTTCTAAGGAAAAATCAAAATCACCCTCTATATGAGATTTCAAAATCATTTTTCAAACTTCGTCATACTCATTTGATAAAAAGAGAGAAGGGAGTTGAAGCGAATTGGTAACTGAGAAAACCGTGGGTGCTGCACATTGAGAAAGGAGTGTTGCATAGGACAAAATTGTGGATACTATGTTCATAGAGTAGGTAGTGATGCACATACAACCAGAGTGTTGCACATAGAACCTGTGTGCTAGTGTATTTTTGCACAGTAGTACAGATACAACAAGGCGTTTCGCACCTATAGAAGGCACTGCACATAGGGCCAGGAAAAACCTAGGCTACCCTAACAACCATCTAAATCGCTCTTTTGCTACCTAGAGCCTCTAAGAAAGTAAGTACACTCCTTAAACCATCCTCCCAACACTAAATTCATGATTTTTTAGTTCGTTGGATATTTAAATTTTCAAACCCTATGTTGTCTAAAAACCCTCCCTGCTTACCATTTTCCCTCATTCCCACATCTTGTTATCATATCCCTCATTCCCACATCCTCTTGTGAATGAGGGAATTATCAGAGAGTTACCAAAGAAAAGCACATAAGGGAGGAAGAATTATCAGGGAGGAACCATCAAACATCAAAGAGTTATAGGCTTCCCCTATGACTGTCTCTTGTTTCAGGCATCTAGGGTGTTATGAGTTTTGTGAGTAGGTACAAAGAGTTCAACATCATCCTGAGCTGACTAGGCTTTTTGTAGCCAATCTCTATGATAAGAAGCTAATTCTTGCTGGGGTGACATTTATAGTTTCCTCCTCCATCATTGTTGATGCTACAAGGATTCCAAATGTATGGGAAAAATGGTATAAAGCACAAGATTTGGATGAACACTACTATAAGCCATACATCAAATCTAGTTACAAGAATGAAAAGAGGATGACCTTTCCTTTCAGGTTCCTTCACGACAAGTACGCCCCTATGATGAGGATCATTATGAAGCATTTTACATGTGAGGGCTGATTATCTAGATTGTACACCTATCATATTAGGCTTCTTATGCACTTTACAGGAGTGAAAATGATGAACATCCCATACTTCTTATTCAAGAACATTAAGAATATGGCCTACATTATACAGAAAAGGCCATAACCCCAACAGATGAATAGTATTTATCACTATTCCTTGATTAAGGTGATTGTGCTACATCATCTCAACTTCCTCAACATCTCCTGGGATACATTTATTTCCAATGACATCTTCAATGGTCCTCAAATTCCTCCACCAGTGCCTCAAGAAGTAGAAAGGCCTTCTAGTAATGCCAAAGTAAAGAAAAGTAAGAAGGCTAGAGAGACTAAAGCTGCAAAGAAGCCAGAAACCTACAAAACATATCAAAGAGGGGCTAGAAAGTTGTTTGTAGTGGATAGGCAAGTGTTTGCTTCACCTGATGTTGAAGGGACCTTGCCTTCTTCATCACATCATAGGCAAATGCTTGCTCCACAAATTGTTCAAGGGGCTTTGCCTTCTTCATTAACACAATAGGTATAAAAGATGTAGTAGGCGCATAAAGGGAAAGAAAAAATGTTGGAGGAAAGCCTCAGTGATGAAGAGGAAAGGGAATCTGATTTGATGGAACATGATGGATCAGAACAACCACACATTCATCATGGCATTGAGATAGTCGACTTGCAAGCTCAAGATGAGGCAACAACTGAAAATATAACCATAACGGAAAAATATGCAAAAATCCAAGCACTTATCGACAACATGGCAAGAGCTGAATATGTCATCTCATACCTTGAGCAAGAGAACAAGTAGATAAGTGACAAAAAAGTCCTCAGGGAGCTGGAACTTCTCAAGGCAAAGAGGCAAGGTGACAAAGGAAAATCAATAATGCAAGAGGAAGAAACCCAAAACACCTTGACGACAGAACAAAGGCTTAAAAAGGAGATTGAAGAGGATAGAGAAACATGGTTTGATAGGGTCAATTTGTATTTGGAGAAGCTAATACAAAGGGCCAACAGGGACAATCAAATTATTAGGCAGATGGCTCGCCATTACAAAACCCGGAACAAGATTTGTAACATAAGAGTCAAGCAAATGAAGACAAGCCTAAAACAAGCATTCAAAGGCAAAAAGGAGGGTGATAGGCTTAGATTGCTTGCTGAAGCTTCCTTGGCTGACCCAGACACTTGATGGTGGTTTTCTCCACAAATTTTGAGTATGATTTGAGAATTTTTTCATTTTTGAAGAAATTAGCAGTTTTTTACTCAAGAAAATTGGCTTTGCATTGCACTTTTCCTAGGGGCATCCAATGAGGAAATGGTCAACATTATTGGATTGAAAATAATGAGTACATGCACTGTATGTATTTTCTAAGCTTTTGGAGCAAAAATGGTCAGCCAAAAGGTCAAAAACACCTAAAAAAATGACCTTTCTGCCCTCTTTTTGACCATGGTGTTGGATATAGAAGTATTCTTGGGAGAATAAGTGCTTGAGATGTCCAATCAACTCAAAATTGGAAACTAAAGGAATATTTGGAAAATAGATAGGACACGCTTTCCAATGAGCTATCATGAGCTCAATTTGGACACCAAGAAGACCTGCCAAATGGTCCTGCAAAAGGTGCAGCACATAGAGCTTGGGTGCTGCACATAGGACAATTTTATGTTGAATTTTCACTTTACTGTGCAATGATTGTAATTTTTCGGTTTTCTCTCATGGATGATGTTTTTACTGATGTAAATGGTGACTAGGCATGTAAATAGGATGCACATTTGTTACTGGAGGGTAGATTCATTAGATCTAAAGTTATCTTGAGGACAAATGAATCAGTTCCCTCCCTCTTAGAGGCAAGTTGTTAGGGTTGTCTAGATTCCAGTTTCTTGTTTAGCTTTTGATGGATTAGTTCCTCATCTTAGGGATTTGACCCTTGAGGATGGGAGGAGGTTGAATTGATGTCTATATCTTCTTTTACTTTCTGATTGTAAAGGGTTGGACTCAGTGGGATTCTTAGGCTTTGGTAGACATCATTTTGTATCAGTTATGACAGGATATTAATGAAAAGTTGTAGCTATTTCTTTGGTATCCATGTGGTATGATGCTTAGTTCAGTTTTTCTTATGTTTTCATGTGTTAAAATGTATTTTTGATTCCATTCCATTATTTCATGCTCTCTATGTGAATGTATACAAGTCTGAAAGGCAGAATCCATAACCTTTATGCTTTGTTTCGGGTAAACATTTCATAGTCTATGTTTCCTTCAGTTTAGTAAGAATCTATGAGGTTTACATGCCCTTCCTAGCTCCTCAACTATATTTTCACCTCATCCATCAAAACCTAAGGTTCTTATCGTTGTGCCTACCTGGCCCCATCGAACACCCTGCATTTTTGACCTAATTTCCTTACCCTAACTGTTTGGCTCCTCCTGATCCAACAAAACCCTTGAAAATCAAATCCACCCTTGTGCTACTATACCTAGCCTAATATCAGTTTCTAGATCTAGTCAATTTGGTTGAGATCCAAGTTACGAAGAGAGCCCTCTCCAAGCCTAGTAGGTCTATCTACCTAGCTATGTGTAGTTTCTGGCTAGCTTAGCATTATCTTCCTTCAGCATGAGGTTCTATCCAGGTGCTAACAATGTCTTTATGTGTTTCTCTTATGTATCATGTGCCATGATGTTCTATTTGTTTCTCATATGACCTTACATTGCATATGTTATCTAATTTTATATTGTGCACGTAATATTGTTTTTATTTAATTGTAAATATAAGGCAAAAGGTATAAATTGGTGATGCATTGGTACAATACTAATTCACCCTCCCCCCCTCAGTATTGTCAAGCTCCCAAAAATTGGTATCAGGGTGGGTGATTTTGGGTGTAGCTCAACCACTGGAAGACATATCCTGGTAATTTATTTTTTAATGGATCATTAAGGTGTTTCTCTATTGAGTGTTGCAAGCTATTAGATATGGAGAGAAAAGGTGAAGACTAAGTTGTAAGATTGTGGATTTGATGTTTGGAAGCTAGTGTGTGAAGGTTATGCTAATGATCCACCTCCACGGAAAGTTTAGTAGAAGAATGCTTAAGAAAGGTGTGTGATCTTCCAAAACTTCAAAATGAAAATCTCAAGAAGGTCATGGATATAAAATATGCAGAGGATGTATGGGACATAGGACAAGTTTTTTATAAACAAGACACTAATAGTTGTAATGGAGAAAAGGATAAGAAGAGAAAAAATAAGGGATATTAGAAGATATATTCTCAGTGTAATGAGAACCATCTCCCTAGTGTGAATGTAGAAAATGATCATCTAGAGTATAAATCAGAACATAAAGGCACAATAAAATTGTATGTGATGCAGAAAGGTAAATCTGAAGGTAAAGATGAATGTGATATTTTTCTTTCTGTTGTAATGGCTACAACCACCCTCCAAAATTTTGGCCTGCACCAAAATTTGTATCCTCTCTTGAGATTTTCAGTTGACGGTTTCATATACTCAGTTTTACTCCATGAGCTCTTTTGAGCCTTCACACTTGCCTTTCTTGTTCATTCCACCAACATTCTTGCATGTTGAGGTTAATGTCATGCTTGTGACCATGTTATGGTTATGCTCAAGGTATTCGCTTCGTGTGTACATGTTATGTTCACTATGAAAACATCTATCGCACCCACACACGAAGTCACATTCACTACTAGATAAGCGTCATCACAGTCGATCAATGATCAGTCACGAGTGTCGTACTTTTGCTTGCACCATCAATTAGTCATGTTGAACATGTGTGTCTAGATGGTTTGATTCGTCTCATTTTTAAGTCAAGTGGGTGTGTGTTTGTAATATCACATTTTCATCTTTCACTCGTTCACACACTTAGTCATTTTTCTGAAGTTATGATGACTAGACTCCCCTCTAACAATCAGACCATCACTCCATGTATTATCTCTCAGAAATTTTTCTAGAAGTTATTAGAAGAAAGAAAATAACCGAGGTAAACACAAACCAACTTTTGGGCATAGGCTCTAGCTAACCTAGGCCTAGAGAGGGCTCTCTCTATGTGATTTTTAGCTTTGTTTGTTGGGATTTTAGGCTAGTTATGATTATTCACGGGGGTTTTTGATTTGTATTGAATAATGGATGGTGGGATTCTTGAAACAGATGGATAGAATGATGTCTTCAGACCATTGGGCTATGGAGTCAATAGAAGGGCAACAAAACTGGATCAAGTCACTAAAGGGAATGTTCAAAGGGAAAGATAGCAGAGTAAAGTTCATGTCTTTGGAACAAGGGGGTGAAATGGTTTGATTCAGGGTGAGAGAGAAATTAAGGGTTCTCAAACTAGGACTTAAATGAGGAATAGGGGGTAATCAAAAGCAAAGGGAAATTAAGAATCCTTTGATCTATATTAGCAAGAAAAAAGCTAAACTAAGGAGCAATAAAGAATTCCTTAACTCAGATATCAATGGAAAACATTTATATGTGTAACTATTAAAACATAGTGTAATTAAGCAAATTCTGAGATATTGTTCTAGTTATAGCATTCAAATTCAGAAATACATTAAAGATTGTGGAAAAAATTTAAGAAAGATAACAATAAAATGAGAAAATACTTGTCTCCACTTCGCTTGACACATGAATCTTGTGAAATATATTGTCTTTATTCATTAATCCAGCTTGTTGGCTGAATCAGTGATATAATATCTTTACAGTCTTTTGATCAGGAAGTCTATAGAAATGTCTAAGAATGCACATGCAATTTGAGGGGTGCAAGTAACCCCACTCTATATTAGCTTGGGAAGACCTACCTATGGTTTTGTGCATGATTTTTCGCACATGGTTTTGGACGCAATGGTTTTCGATCCATGGTATTGGATGCTTCGGCATGTGTAAATATGTATTGTAACATTGAAAGGAATATAATGAAAAATCAAGCTAGTAGTCCCGGTTTTGGGATCCAAGGGAAAATCGTTGTGTATATGTGTTTTATGTGTTATGATCTCACATTTTTTATTTTCTCTGTTTTAGAATTTGTATGCAGGTAATTTTTGTATGGGGTTAAAACCCACATTTGGTATCAGAGTTGTTTTGGCTTCAAGGGGATGCCTTTGTTGCTGAGGGGTTTCGTTCAGGCCTATGGTAGACCTTGTTCAGTGGGAGATCTGTGGGATCGATTCTGGTGGTGAAAGAAGATGATGAGCAGTGGAAAGATAGAGATCGAGAAATTTAATCGTCAGAGTTTTGAGTTGTAGAAAATCAAGATAGAGGATCTATTGGTGGATAAAGATCAGTGGATCGTGGTAGATTCGGGTACTAAACCAACAAGAGTATCTGATGAAGAATGGAAGAATTTGGATCAGAAGGCAAAGGGCACAATATGATTGTGTGTCTTAGATTTAGTATTACTGGATGTATCAGGGGAAGCTACAGCAAAGGCTTTGTGTGACAAGTTAGGGACTTTGTGCCAATCTAAGTCGCTGGTGAATAAACTGTTCCTATGAAAAAAATTTGTATAACCTAAGGATGAAAGATTGAGACTCAGTGATAGAGCATCTAAATGCATTTAATACTGTGGTAATTCAGTTATCATATGTTGATATTAAAATTTCAGATGAAGCTAAGTGCATCAAATTGTTGTGTTCTCTACTAGATTCATGGGATAGTGTAGTTATTGCAATAGGTAGCAATGTAACTGCCTTGTAGTTTGATGAAATAGTCTCATCCTTACTGACTTAGGAGATGAGACGGAAAGAATATGTAGAGCCAAAATGGTGATGCCTTGTTTGTACGAGGACAGTCCCCGAACATAAGCAAAAATAAGTCATCAAGTGGGAGATCTAAATATCCAGGAAAACCTGTAAAGGTGGTGTGCTGGAAATGTAGAAAGGAAGGCCACTACAAAAGGACTGTAAATCTAAAGCTCCTGATAAAGGAAAGGGATTTGATGATGCTCCTTCTGCAGAGGCGAAAACTGCCTCAGATGAAGGTGGGGATGTGTACTTGGATTCCTCAAGTACACATGTAGATCATGAGGCATGGTTGATTGACTCAGGTGCATCCTTTCACTTCACTCCCCATAGAGAGTGGTTCTGCGACTATGAGAAATATGATGGTGGTGATGTATTCTTGGGGGATGACAGGAAGGCTAGAATCATTGGTCATGGAAAAATAAAGTTGAAGTTGCAAGGTGGAAGGGTTAGAACACTTCCAGGTGTTCTGCATATTACTACATTGGCCAGAAAAATTATTTTCCGTAAGTAAGCTAGATGATGCAGGTGTAAAAACAGTGTTCGAGAAGGATACCTACAAAATGGTTCAGGGAGCACTGGTATTGATGCGAAGAGTTTGGATTGGAACTTTGTACAAGCTGCAAGGTATCATTGTTATTGATGGGTGCAATAGTTATGTGGTTCTTTAAAGTGGAGCATGAAATCTAGTGGTCTCTGGAGAGATGACCATGTTGTGGCATCAAAGGCTTGGACATATTGGAGAGAAGGGCCTTCAAATACTTCATGGTAAAGGTGTGGTAGAAGGTATGAGTAATAGCTCTCTAGAGATTTCTATGAAAATTGCATATATTGGAAGCATAATAGGGTAAGTTTCCCCTCTGGTGGTAAGAGGGCGAAGCAGATATTAGAGCTTGTGCATAGTGATGTGTTTGGACCTGCGAAGGTTCCATCACTGGGAAAGTCTATGTACTCCGTATCATTTATAGATGACTTCTCAAGGAATACATGGATATATTTCCTTAAGAGGAAATCTAAATTCTTTGACAAGTTTAAAGAATTTAAGGTTCTGGTGGAAAACTAGACAGAGAAGAAGATAAAGGTGCCTAGGATAGATAATGGTGGAGAGTTTTGCAACATAGAATTTGAAGAATTCTGTAAGAAGTGTGGTATAGCACGACAAAAGACTAATCCATATACACCTCAAGAAAATGGAGTTGCAGAAAGAACAAAAAAGATGGAAAGGGCAAAAGGCATGCTCAGTGGTGTCGGGTTAGGACAAGAATTCTAGGTAGAGGCGGTGGAGACTACATGTTACCTAGTCAACAGATCACCTTCATCAACATTGAAATACAAGACTCCACAAGAGGTATGGACTGGTAAGAAACCTTTTCTTTCACATCTGAGGGTATTTGGATGTGATGCATATGTACATGTTCCAAAGGAGAAAAGTACCAAGTTGGATAGTAAATCTAAAAAGTGCATCTTTATTGGGTATAAGGATGGTTTAAAGGGTTATAAGCTTTGGAACCCAGTAATAATGAAGGTTTTGTACAACCAATATGTGGTGTTTAGAGACGTGAAAGCTGTTATTAAACATGAAATCGAGCCAAAGGAACCTAAGAAGATAGAGTTTGAGCTAAAGGAGGAAGAACCAAACTCTACAGCAGAGGATAAATAAGAAGATGAAGAGCCACAAACTCCGGGTGTGAGAAGATTGACTCGAGAAAGAAGGCACCCATAAAGGTATAGTCCATCTTCTTTCTGTTCAAATTTTTCTTTAACTATTACTGATTATGATCTTAGAATTGTGAAGGAAGCAGTAGATTCAAAGGATGGAAAACTCTGCAAAGAGGCCATGGTTGATGAAATGGCATCTTTGCACAAAAATGAGGCTTGGGATCTTGTGGAGTTTCTGGTTGGAAGGAAATCCATTGGTAACAAATGGTTGTTCAAGAAGAAGACAAATGCAGAAGGAAAGGTGGAGAAATATAAATCTCGGTTGGTAGCAAAAGGTTGTTCCCAGGTGCCGGGAATTGATTTTGGTGATATTTTTTCTCTTATTGCCAAGGTAACTTCTATTACATTACTTTTATCTATTGTTGTTGTTTTTGATTTTGTGGTAGAATAGATGGATGTGAAGACAACATTTCTTCACAGGGATGTGGAAGAGGAGATCTACATGAAGCAACCTGAAGTTTTTGCGATGAAGGGTAAGAAAGAACTGGTATGCAAGTTAAAGAAGTCTCTGTATGGGTTAAAATAGTCACCAAGGATGTGGTATCAGAAATTTGATGCATTTATACAGGGACTTGGCTTCACCATAAGCAAAGAAGATCACTGTCTGTATTTTAAATTAATTGGTGATCATGTTATTTATCTAGTCTTGTATGTGGATGATATGTTGCTGGTTTGAAATGACAAAGAAATTATCTAGGATTTGAAGACCCATTTGTGCTCCAAATTCGACATGAAAGATCTTGGTGCTACAAACTATACTTTGGGCATGGAAATGAAAAGAGATCGGAGAAAGAAGAAGCTCTGGTTAAACCAGAGGAAGTATGTCGAGACAATACTGTATAGGTTTAATATGCAAGATAGTAAACCGGTGAAGGTTCCTATTCCTATAGGTGTGAAGTTATTTGGTGAACAGTGTCCCAAGACACAAGAATATGAAGAGGAGATGTCCCGTGTTCCATATGCAAGTGAAGTTGGTAGCCGGATGTATGAAATGGTCTGTACTAGACTAGACATTGCACATGCAATGGGAGTATTGAGCAGTTTTATGTCAAAACTAGGAAAGGAGCACTAGACAACAGTGAAGCAGGTTTTCAGGTATTTGCGTGACACTAGTGATTATGGTTTGTGCTACCAAGGAAGACCAGGATTGGACAGAGTGTTAGATATTCATGGCTTTGTTGATGTAGAATGGGATGGAGATCTGGATCAGAGAAGATCTACAAGTGGGTATGTGTTTAAACTATTTGGAGGTTCAGTCAGTTGGATGAGTAAGAAACAATTTGTAGTGGCACTATCAAGTACAGTGGTAGAATACATGGTAGCCACCCATGCAAGCAAGGAAGTATTTTGGTTGTAGAGATTGTGTTGAAGTATGGGGTTAGTATAGGGAGCTATAAGGATAGACTGTGACAACCAAAGTGCAATTTTCTTGGTAAAAAACCCTACATATCATTCAAATAACAAGAACATTGATGTTCAGTATCACTTTGTGATGGATATGATAAAAGACAAAAGGGTGTTTTTGGTAAAGGTGGACACTTTGAAGAATACTACAGATGCATTGACAAAATCTGTGAGCTCTAAGAAGTTCTCTTGGTTTAGAGAAAGAATGGGTGCTGCAAGGCTGGATAAATGACTAAGCTCTCTTGTAGACCCCTATGGAAGGAAAACAACATGTGGGAGAATGTTGGGTTGTGTTATATTCTTTCCACGACTAGCCCACGTCATTAATTGGGGGGTTAGAAGGGGGGGTAGAGCCCCCCCTTTATTGCGCCAATTGCATAGCTAGGGGTGTCACAGGGGTTTTGAAGGGTGCAGGTAACCCCACTCTATATTAGGTTGAGTGGACCTACCTATGGTTTTTTGCATGATTTTTCACACATGGTTTTGGACACGATGGTTTACGGTCCATGGTATTGGATGCTTCGGCATGCATAAATATGTATTGTAACATTGAAAGGAATATAATGAAAAATCAAGCTGGTAGTCCCAGTTTTGGGATAGGAAAATCTCTGTGTATATGTGTGTTATGTGTTATGCTCTCGCATTTTTTATTTTCTGTGTTTTAGAATTCGTATGCAGGTATTTTCTGTACGAGGTTAAAACCTACAATATCCTTTATTGTGTTTTTACTTTTACTATACATTTTAACTTTTTGTTGTGTATTTCAACAATAAATTGTTTATTTTTTTATATGTATTAACATATGGTAACAAATATTGATCAATTTTTTGTATGTTTGATTTTTTTGTCTTTTGACTATATCTTCTGTCTGGTTCCTTTGTTCTAATATTCAATGTCTCTGTGTGAATGATTTCTTCCTCTATTCTATGTTTAACTATTTTCTTCTTTTGAATGAAGGTTTTTTAAATAGATTTCCTTTCAAGTCTTAGAGTAAACAAGTTTTGTGACTGGTATCAAAATTGTTTATCCAAGCTCTGGTCTTCTAGTAATTACCTACAAAATACAACAATCATTAAGAAGACATAGGTTGGCAAGAAAGGCAATTAATGGCTTTATTGAACAGGGATGCCTAGGGAAGGAGTTGTGACAATTTTTTGAAAGTAATCAGAGGTTGAATTGTGTTGTAGAGGTTTAGGGTGGCACCAGAAGGGTTTGATAGGTTTTACTATGAAACGGGGCAAAATGAATGGAAACGAGGGTTTTTAGGGTTTTAACAGGTAAATTTTTAAATTTGGCGAGGGATTAGTTAAGTGAACAGTGATGGTTTCTCGAGTTGAGTAGGGAATGGGTTTCCCAAGCCATCACACCACTTATGACGGTTGGGTGGTATTTGGGAGGGGTCACCTGATCTACTCCAGTGCTTGACAAATAACACTTGGGGTTCGGGGGAAAACCACTTTATCGGGCGGGTAACCATAGGCCATCAGGCGCAGCTGATATGGCTGTGGACCATCGGATGAGGGGGATGGTGATCAGATGGAAGTTGGGCGATAGAGGTGTGTAGATGAAATCAATTGAGGTGTCGAGGGGGGACCAAGACTTTAATCTTCACCTGTTTGTGATTAATTAAGACTTTAATCACAGGTTTAATTGATCGGGCGGGGTTTAATGTTGGGTAAAGGTCAAGTGTCGGGTGAGCACGATATGGCTATCAATTGTCAGATTTGGGTGTTGACAATCGAACGATGGTCGGGTGGTGAAATAGCACACATGGGATGGGGAAAAGTTTTACAGGGCCCGAGGCTTTAATCACAACTGGTTTTTGATTAATTATACGTTAAATACAAGATTAAATTGATCAGAATGGTTTTTAATAAAGTGGGACCATGGGTTTAAACAAAGGGATTTTCTTAACTTTACCGAGGGTTGGTGAGTTACGAGGGGTTCATTGGGGAAGTATGAAATAGAGTGTCAACTATAGTTTATATTTAAACTAAGGGTTGGGGTTATTTATTTATGGGATTTAATTAATATATGGGAAGAAAGTATATCGGGGAGGTAATACATTAGGTTAGCATGTTAATATGAAATGAATGTGCAGGAATGTAAAATACACTAGGCATAGTGTAAAATATGATTTTTAGGCGCGATTTGTTCATTGTGATGCCCCACATAATCATTTAACACTTCTACTTAGGATAAAACTTTTTGTGGGTTTTTGAGTGAAAATGGGACTTAACATTGGGTTTTTACTTTTCATAGGCAAAATGGTGTTTAACCTTATGGAAAGAGATTTTATTAGGGTAATGAAGGGAAATCACTTTTATGAAAGGAATTCAAGCACTTAATGTCCATAAGTCATTAAGCCGAGGGTTTGGTCCCACTAAAACTCAGAGAAATTCTCTGAGCCTTTTTGACTTGAAGGATTTAAAGTACTTGAACATGCTTGTGGATAGGAAATTAGTAAGTATAGGGGAAAAATGAATGGGGGGCAGATAATCATATTAACTTGCAAACCTTTTTTTTTTATTCCATAGTTGATCATACATATAGAAATATGTGTCTAAGCATGATGCATGTGTTTTGATCCAACCAATTTTATACTTCAACAACCTTTCTTCTACTTACCCATTACTTACCCTACCATTTTTTCTTCATTTCATGTGGGTGAATTTACACTAGAAAACCCTTAACATCAATTTTTCTTTTCAAAAGTAATCTTTCTAATTCTAACCTTCTATCATCCAAGGGATTGGATTAAAGTAATGAGCTCCTTTTATTTTCTCTACCTATCTAACGATCTGCCAAGATTAAGCTGTTTGGTCATATTGTATTCTCTATCTACAAACATAAAATTCAAAGCATGAAATAACCAATATTAAACAATTTGATTACCATGGATTGTGGCATGAATAACAAGCTGCATGCAATCATTATTATGTATAAAAGTAAATAGCAGTGCATTTTGACTTTCACACTTTCATGGTCTCTTTTTGCTTTTGGGGTTCATATATTTTCATTTTTCGAACTTCTCTTTTTCTTTTTTTCCTTTGATTTTCTTTTAGGACATACCCTCTTTACATTTTTTAGTTTTTAGATAATATGGAAATAATTTGTAGAAAGCAAAGGTATGTACAATATTATAAGGCTTAACCTTAGTCATTCAAAATTATGACTCCTATTCGTATAGGAACTTAATAGTGGCTCCACTTGGGGATGACATTTTCTAGTGAATTGTCAAGAACTCTAAAGATCACTAGCCTTTGAATTGTTGTTGATGTTACCTTGCAAAGTGTCCCTTTTGTGAATCTGCATTATTGATACTTATGACAGTAAATATTTTAAAGCTTAGGGCCTTCTCTTCGGGCTTCAACTTCAAAGATCACCACCCAATCCAAACTAGACTTTGTAAATGAAGTATGTACAAATGGGAAATGAAAATTAGTAACTTGGTTCAAAGTAATGTTTTAGCATTCGACCTTTCACTGGCCCACCTTCTGTATCCGTACCATTAATTTCCCTTAAGAAGAAGGCATTATTTCCTTTGTAAGCATAAATGACATAGGGATATTTCAATAGGAAATCAAATTTCCCATGTTTTCCTTTGTCTTCCCTCCTAGAATCTCACTTGAGCAATTTGCCACCAATTCAGAAATCTTCAGCCTTGGTTCTCTTATCAAAAATCTTTTTAATCTTTTCTTGCACAACTTGAGACTTGACATAGAACTCTTTTCTAGTTTGTTATAGATGAATAGTTTGGTTGATTCTTCTTTGGATACTATTTGATTCAACCTGAAATTCTTGAAGTATCTTCATTACTGGTACTCCCAAATAGGATGGAAAGACAACTTCCATCCTATAAACTAGTTGATAGGGAGAAGTACCAATTGATTTCTTAGTAGTCAATCTGTCTGCCCATAAGGCATTGACTAGATTTTTATTCCAATATTTCTTATTGTCCTCTAGTAACTTCTTGATGACGTTTACTGGGGTTTTGTTTGAGGATTCTGCCAGTCCATTACCTTGAGGGTAATAGGTTGTGGAATGGCCAAGGGAGATATGGTATTTATTGTAGAAATATATCATTCTTTTGGATTTAAAGGCTACTACATTATCAATAATGAGCTTAGTTGGACATCCAAATATTGATAGAATATTGGTTTCAAGGGAGGTTATGATAACAGTATCTGTGGCATGCCTTGAAGGTATGGCCTCTATCCATTTTGTGAAGTAGTTTGTGGCTATGAGGATCCATTTGTGTTGGGCAGAGGAGGGTGGGTGAATTTCACTAATGAAGTCTAAACCCCATTGCTGAAAAGGTATTTCTATAGAGATTGGCTTGAGGGGTAAAGGTAAGAGTTTTTTCTTCCCCTCAAAAATTTGACATTTGTGATAGGAGGTCACATATTTTTTGACATCAACAAACAAGGTAGGCCAGTAGAAACCAGCTCTAAGGATTTTATCTGCAGTGGTCTTCTATTAAAGGTGTCCTCCACAATCACTTGTATGAAACTCTTGCAAAAATTTTTCAGATTCATCTTAAATAAGAAATTAATAAGAAACCTTCATGATCTCTCCAAAATAGAGCATTGTGTAATATACAAAATTTCAAGGATTTCATCTTTAAAAACCTTCTTTTAGTCCTAGATAATTTAGGAGGAGCTTGTAAATTCAGTAAAACATAAATAATATCAGCGTACCAAGGATATTCAATAAAGGCCTGGCTAATTAGTGGAGTCGCCATCTCGTCTTCATTATCTATTGCTGCAATAAAGTTTATATCCAAGGCCTAAGAGTTTGATTCCGCCATGAGCTTGGCTAAACCTTGGCCCTTGATTAACTTAGTAGGTTTGATTTCTATATCATACTTCAAAATAGTAGTAATCCACTTTCCCCTCTTTCTATCAGGACCATCGTGAGTTAGGATGTCTTTAACTATTGAATTAGTAACGTAGGCCACTATATGAGAATATAAGGTGTATACCTTGAAATCCTTAATGGCTTTGACTAAAGCCAAGGCTTGATTTTCCATTATATTATATTTCAAGGGGGCATCTTTCAAGGCTTTGCTGAAGAAAGAAATGGGTTTTTCATAGCCTTGGTCATTTTTCTGCAATATAACTGCAGCAATTGTGTGCTTAGAAGCAAAGGAAAACAAGATGAAATCTCTCTCAAATTTAGGACTGATTAACACAGGTGTTTTAGTCAAGGCTAGTTTAATGTCTTCAAAATATTTTTTAGCCTCAACAATCCATTTTAGGTGGAGTCCTTTTTCAACATGTTGTTTAGTGCTCTAATTAATTATGCTAGATTATATATAAATCTCCTAAGAAAATTGATTTTTCCTAAGAAATCTTGTAACTCTTTAATGTTCCTAGGGTGTTTTATTTGCAAGATGGCTTCTATTCTCACAGGGTATACTCTTATACCATATTTTGAAATTATGTGACCTAACAAATTTCCTTCTTCTAACCCAAACAAGGACTTTTTGGGGTTTAAGGAGATTCCAAATTTCCTGCATTTAATAAAAAATTTCCTTAGATGATCCAAATGTTCATTTTCAGATTTTGAAAATACAATAATATCATCTAAATATATCAGAAGGAAATCATGAATTTATTTTGCAAAGGCTATATCCATAGCCCTCTCGAAAGTGGCTCCTACATTCATTAGCCCAAAAGGCATTTTTACATACATAAATGTGGCCCAAGGAGTAGTAAAGGAAATTTTGGGTTGGTCATCTGGATGAACCAAGATTTGATTGTAACCAGAAAACCCATCCAACAATGAGATTCTAGTTTATCCAAATACTCTCTGTAAAAGGTGTTCCATTTTAGGGAGAGGGTAATTGTATTTCAGTGATACTTTGTTGAGGTTCCTGAGATCCACACAGTGTCTGATCTCACTAGTTTTCTTTCTAGTTAGCACCAATTTTGAGACCCAATCAGAAACTCTGATTGGTGCGATTGTTTTGGCATCATATATCGTCTGAATTTACTTTTCAATTGCAGGTAATAAGATAGGATTAATCCTTCTAAGCTTTTGTTTGAAAGGATTTTGATTTTCTTTAATACGAATTATATGCTGGATGATTTTGGTGTCATCGGATACGAGGTCCTCATAACTCCAAGCAAAGAAATCCTGAAATTCTTTCAAAAACTCAATATATTTCACATTTTTAGTTGGGGGTAATGATTTTGAAAGTTTGATCAGTTTTGGACTTTCATCGGTCCCTATATTTCATTCTTCTATATCAGATCTTGAAAGTTCCATTTCGAGGTTTCCTAGGAACATCATTTGAATCAAATAAATATTCTAGAGGGGTCAATCCATTTCGTAAGAAGTTATCCTTGAGATTAATTACTTTAGTTTCTTCACTGATGATTTCATCAATCTCAATTTGATCTAAGTTATCTACATCTAATTTGGAAAATTTAGTTGGGTTGAATCTATCTATTTCATCACTTTCTACCTCATTTATTTCTATCTCATCCTTACTGCCAGGATCTATTGATGTACCAATATCTATATTGTTATTGGTAAATTCCTCTTCTGAAATTAAAAAGCTATTTATCTATTTATCATCAGAAAATATCTGCCAATTCTTCAAATTATTTGGAACTGGAGGTCTGTGCCTAACTTTAGCAGTGTATTGATGGTTATGTTGGAAGGGTAATTTGCAGGTGCTGGAAAACATTGCTAAACTATGGGCTTGCATGTTATGTTTTCTAGGGATTACTGCAAGCTTTGTTTCTAGGAAAGTGTTAAGTATTTCTATGATTGTTCCCCTATAACAATTTAATCTAGGGTCCTTTCTCATATATACAACATCAATTTGTTTTATAATTAGTTCAGAGTCTCCCATGACAAAAACTCTTTAAGCTCCTAGATTCCTAAATAACTTAAGACCTAAAATTAATGCTTCATATTCAGCCTTATTGTTGGTACATTTAAAAGTCAATCTATATGCATGGCCTTCTGAGTAATTATTTTCCATATTATATATCCACACTCCTGGTCCTCCTCCTAACCTATTGGCTGAGCCATCAAATTCTGGATGCCATAATATCTCATGGTCTATATTTACACTATCTAGTGCAACAAACTTTCCATCATTTATAGCAATTTGACCGTCTTGTTCATTGAATAGTTATGTAGTCTGATTATTTCATTTTATGTAGAAACTGCAATTTCTTTTGGTTCTTTATTAGTACTATCTAAAATTTGTTCTTGTTTTTATCAGTATTATACAGGATAAAAGAATCAATATCTAAGTGTATAGAGTAGAAGAGAAAGTTTTGAGGCCGATCCTGGCTACTTACCATGTATTTAATTAAGGTTTCTTGGTATAGTTTCTTAGGTTTTCCAAAAATGAAGATTTTTTGCATATGAGATATCTAGTTCTAAGGATCCCTGAAGTTTGGCTCCCCATGATCTAGATAACAACATTCTATACTTTGGTGGGATGTCAGCAACTAAAATATCCATAAGGATGTTTTTGGCAGGATATTGAACTAAAGTGACACACAGGCCTTTGATCAATCCTAGACACTTTACCTGGCTGGAGTCAAATGAGAATAAGTTTTTGTAAGGCTTTTTAATGTCTAGATTTAATTTCTCCACTATTGATTTGGGCATTAAGTTGTAAGAGGCCCCAAAATCCAACATTGCATTGTGTAGAATTCTGTCATGGATACTAAGGCTATCGTAAAAAGGTGGAAATCCTCCTTCTAATGGTTTGCCATTAACATCTGGACCAAATATGACCTCTGGTTGGTCATCAAACAAGTTGGCTGAATCCTCATTTTCAGCAATGTTTAAGGTCTAGTTTATCTGTGATTTATAAGTTTCATTCTTTATGAGTTCTATTAAAGGGACTGAAATCTTTAGCTTTGCTATCTTTGTTCCCAAATTGAATGGCAAAGAGACCTTTTCTGTTTGAAGGTTTTGAATTTTTGTAGCAGGGATTTGAGTAGGCTTATCTTCTTTTCCTTTATTAGGGATCTCCTTATGTGGATTTCAAATAATGATGTTTTGAGCTTTGTCCACTGGTTCCTTAGGGGGAATTGAAGTGGATGATTAATGAACAAAATATTAATTAGAGGTTATGTCTACAATTGTGGGGCTAAAAGGTTTTGGGATTTCCCTAAGGAGAATTTGTAGGATTTTTGAAACAAGGGCTTCCTTTATTTTCTTGGGTTGACTTTGTACTGTTTTCTTGGTTTGGTCAGGGACATCAACATTCTTTTTTATTATTAGATTATACTATTTATGTACTTCAAAGATGGAAGAAAAATATCCTTGTTTGTAATTAAATGATTCCCCATACTGAATTTGTAATTGCTACAACATATGTAGTTCCTGCCCATCTTGGGTTAGAAAAAAAGTGTCCTCATCATTTATTCCCATTAGCTTAAGTTGTGTATCTTGTTCTGGATCTTTTGGATTGGGTGTCTCTGCATAATTTTCTTGAAAAGGAGGCCTAATGTTCTGATCTGGTTCATTTTTCCCAATTTTTGGTTTTTTCTAAAATTTGGGTTTCCAACTAGAGGTGCTTGTTGGTTATCCCATTGAGGTTTCCTCTCCATATTCTGTCTTCTATCCTTTAGTCTTTCCATAATTTTGGCTAAACTATCTATTTTAATGTCAAATGGTGAAGCTTCATCCTTAGCAGTTCCTCTCCTTTCATTTCTAACTCTAGCCCTTTTAGCTAACAAATTAGCTTCTACACTAACAACTACACTTTGCATTACTTCTAATGTTGGGGGATTTCTTTCCCTAAGTTCGTATGCCATATGTGTGTAAGAGCCATCAGGGAAATTTATTAATGCTAAGTTAGGTGGGGGTGTTTCGTTAACTCGGATTGCATTATATATATTATTGAATCCACTATTGTAATCTTGGACAATTTCATTAGGTCCTCTTCTAATATTCTCATACTCTAAAAGGATATGTAAGGGATTCTTTTTATTTTCCCACCTATCAATAAAAGACCTTTGGAAATTTGCTAGGTCTGTAATGTGATTGGCACGAAAGGCTTTAAACCAATTCTTGACATCACCAGTCAAAGTTTGGGAAAAAAGTCTCATCTGGACACCAACTTCATCTATTTCATGTAGCTCAAAAAATTCAGGCATCTTATTTACATGTTGTTGGGTAGTGTAATGACTAGTAGGATGAAACAAGAAAATCTTACTCTAATAATCTGCAGGCATAGCATGAAGTTGGGTAGGTAAAACAAGAGGAGCATATCTGTTTTATGTTGTTGTAAGTTGGGAGGGGCTGAGATGTGGGGTTGAGGTACTTGGAGATGATGCAGTAGTGGATGAAGAACTAGGGCTAGTAGATGATGAATGAGTAATGATAGGTTGGTGAGGGAGTGAAGGTGTAAATGGTGGTAAATAATGGGCTTCAAAAGTTATTATTGTTGAAGTTGAAGGGAACAATGGTGAACTCAAAGTAGTGGACAATTGTTCAAAAAGCTCAGGGGCAGTGGTAGTATTAATGGATGATTGTGGAGATTTCAAAATGTACTCATAAATTGATTTGTTGGCCTGTTGAATTTCAAGGTCTACAATAAAATTATGATCTAGAACTATTTCATCGATTGCATTTCAAATTTTCTTTTAAATAATGAAAGATCAAATGGCACATCAAAGGGAAGTTCTTCTAAAAATAACCACTCATTAGGACATGAATTAGCTTTAGATAATGGTAATCGGCTAACTGAACTTTCTTCCTTTTTATATTTTCTTGAAATTATGTTAGAATTATCAACTACTGGGGCAGGGTTTGGATCTGGATTAGCCCTAGTAAAATGAGTCTTCCTAGAAGCTAGAATCTCAAATTTTTGATTTTTTTTGTGAGATTTTTTCAAAATAACTTCTAACAAGTAACTTTAAGAGGTCTAGAATGTAGATTTAAAATTTTCTTAAATTTTTATTAGGACTTAGGATTCAATGGTCCCTAGTGGAGTCGCCACTATGTTATCACTCAGAAATTTCTCTAGAAGTTAATAGAAGAAAGAAAATGACTGAGGTAACCAAAAACCAACTTTTACGCATAGACTCTAGCCACCCTAGGCTCAAAGAGGGATCTCTCTATGTGATTTAGCTTTGTTTGCTGGGATTTCAAGTTAGTTATGAATGTTTAGGGGGGAATTTTTTATTTGTATTGAAGATAGGATGGTGGGATTCTTGAAACATACGAATAGAATAATGTATTCAAACCATTTGACTATGGAGTCAACAGAAGGGTAGCAGAACTAGATCAAGTCACTAAAGGGAATTGTTAGCGCTCAAATCCACCTTAGGCTGAAATAAGGCAAGACTGAAGGCCACATCAAACCACCTCAGCCTCGTAGCTAGCCCTACGAGGACAGGAGAGGGCTCTCTCTGGGTCAAACTCGGCAAAAAATATTCGAAAAGGCTCGAGATGACTGAATTGATGACTGATTTTAGGCTAGGTATTAATTACAAAGAGTTTAGGATTGATTTTTTATGATTTTGTTGAAGTCAAGGGAAAGGCAATTTTGGGTGCGGGGATGAGGCACAGTTTTCGCAGAGGTCCACTTGGGGCAAGATAGGCAATTGTTTTGATGCCTTAAAGCAAGTGAGATGGATAGATCATACCGATGAGAGGCTAAGGAGAGCAAGGGGTCTCAAGGATTCTCCTTAAACTGAAGAAAAAATAGAATATTAAACAAATTTAAAGGCAGAGCATGGCAGTTTCATGGATTCTACCTGAACACTTCATTAGCTTAATAACAGAAGATTCAATAAAGATAATGATGCACAAACATAACTTACAAGAACTGAAATAAACACACCATCAAGACATAAAGCCACATGGATCCCAAGTAGTGCTGCAAAACCCTGGTCTTCCTTTGCCAAAACTGCTGGTAAATATGTACAATATAGTCTCAAAACTATCCCAAGAGTCCAACCTCTGCTACTGAATGAAAAATTACATATATAGACCAAGCCAAACCATTCCCTAACCTCTAGGGGTCGAGCTCCTCCTTCTAGGAGCTGTTTCAACCAATTCTAAATTGAGCACTACAAACTAGGCAATCAAAAGAACTTGCCTCTATAAACTTGGAAACCAATTCATTCATTAATTTTTTGCCATTTTATGAATGAATCTTCTAGAATAGGTAAAAAGTGCCATGTCAATAATGAAATTACATTAGTTACATTAAAGAGGGTGAAAAATCCCATGAAAAGTCAAAACTGGTCAAAAGCTGCGTTGTCCTGAGCTGAAGGTGCAAAATTGGCCAATTTCCCCAACGCGTAGCGCGCCATTTCTCTACACGTAGCGCGCCTTTCAGGCCAATTTTGAGGTACTTCCCGACATCCCAATGAGGCACAAGTGGGCTTTTTGGAAAGTTCTGGATGTCTAACTTCCAGCCCTAGTGGCATTTTTCAATTTGGTAGCCATTTTCCCCTCCAAAATTGCAATCTCCCAAGACTGCTTCCTGTGTGTCCAAAAAGTGGCAGAAGGTCATTTTTTTCTTGTTTTTTGACCTTTTGGGGGCTCAAATCTCCATGAAACTTCTTGGCCATGGCTGAGCAAGTGTATTTTGTCATGAAAAATCCAAAAATGCAAACCTTTCCTGAAATGGACCTCCCCGACTTAAGGGTAGCGCGTGGCGCGCTACACGTTGAGCCAAAACCCCAACGCGTAGCGCCCCTGAGCCCTACGCGTAACACGACTTTCAGATGCTCTTTGGAGGCCTTCCCGTTGTCCAAATTGGACGCAGGATAGATTGTTGGAAATTTATTTTAGTTTTATTTCCAACACAACTGGAATTTTTCAATTTGGAGTTCATTTGCCCTATCAAAAATCAAATCTCCCAAGACTGGTCAAAATGTGCCAAATGAGGCTGCCTCAACGCAGAGTTCTGTTGCAGTCAACTTTTGAATACCTTCCTCAACTCCAAATTGAGCTCATGATAGCTCATTGGAAATCTCTTTGTGTCTAGTTATCATTGGACTCATCAAGAAAGTAATTTGGCCAACCAATCTAGGAGAAAATTTGATTTTCCCAAGGTCACTTTAGAGGTGCATTCGATTCTCCTGAGGCAACGGTATTTTTGACATTTCTTTAAAACCATGACACCTGTGTAAAGAGTGAAGGCGGCTTTTCTTCCTTGGCATGTTTTGGATAGAAACCTCTCTCAGGTTTCTAAAATTCATCTTTGATGGCTCAGAAACATCATTTTAGTAAAACCTACCCCGATGTGTGAAACAAGGAATTTTGTGGAAATGAAGCGAAATTAAGGGGATAAGGGGCTTCTAAATTCTTGGAGAAATTTTTGGAAGTAGGGAGGGATGTTAGGAAGTAGGGGAAGGTGGAATCAGAAAGATCGAGTGAGGGGAAGGGGTCCAAAAGGGAAAAACACAGGCCCAACCTAGAAAATTGCCAAGTTGTGGCAAGAAACTAGGGTTTGTGCAAAAATGAAGAATTTGGGGAATCTCAGTGATGGAAAGTATTTTATAAGGTACTTTAAGGATAGGGGAAGGTGTATGAACATATGGATACAAGTTTTTCCGATGATTTGACCGTCCAAGAGAAATTGCCTTCAAAACCTTAGGAGAGGGAAATGATCTTACATAAGCGCAACTGAAGCATGAATAAGCTGTAAAATGAGCCAATGGAACTTGACATGATGATAAAAACCATATGAATGATGATAGACTCAGCTGAATGATGACATGGACCGACAATTGGACAACTTTAGGAGGAGTGAAAGCACACCCTAGACCTAATGCCTACTGACCAAATTTTGCTTGAAGACTCTTTGAAATGACAAAATTTGACTTGGACACTCTGAGACCACTTTGTAAGAGCATATTTGATCACTGGAGGAAGGTTGGAAAGACTGACACTAATAGGAATGTTGAAAGTGCAAGCTAGCAGAGTGTTGTACCTTAAGAAACCAATTTCGTGGCTGTAGAGAAATTGTGCTTAAGACATTAATAACTAGTATTTACTGTCACTTATTTGTCACTTATTGTTTGCTGTGTTCTCAAATGAAGGACCTAGAAAACTTGGTCTTTAACCCTTAATACATATATGACTGGAACATCTCAGAATGCCATTTGTTGCTAAATATAGTTGATGAGTGAAGAAAGCTTGAAGGAGAAGTTAAAGATAATACACTAGTTTTTCATAGAAACTACTATTTGTAACTTAGAAGAATTATGAAAATGAGAACAAAAATATAGACAATATGCTGCTTAACACAAAAACTACTATCTGTGAATTTTGGAGAAGTTAAAGATAATATGCTAGTCTTTCACAGAAACTATTATTTATAACTTAGAAAGGAAGGTGGAAACTTCAAGTATAGGAGCGCTCTTCTAAGGAATTTTAACTTTATCTACATAAGAAAATAAAGACATGCAGCTTCATTACTATACTTGAAAGAAGAAACATAACATGACACATGACAAAGGAGGTTACAAAATTATACCCAACAACTCATGGAAACTTCTGATTCTTTCATTAATCAACGATGATATCAAGAACATAGTGGCCGAGTCTCCGGGTTCTCCAAAATTTGAACCCTTTCTTTGTAAATTTTCATCTTTTTATACATTGTGTAACAGTTGTTGATTTCTAAAATTGCCCAAATTATTTAACTGCTTCTCTAACTATCTGAAGTAAAAACTATTACAAAATTTTACAGAGGGTAAAAGACACCTCAAATAACATGAAACATAACTGAACTTCGAATATGACAATAACTGTTGGCTTGCTCTGTTTATCAGTTGTTGGGTTCTTCTGTACATGCTTAAATAATGATTAATCCATTTTAGTCGTGATAAACTATGTTAGCCATGCTTAAATCTGGACTTATGTATGTATCATGCGTTTTGATTGGAAAAAACACCAAGAAATTCGACCAACTGCCTTTTTCTTCAAATCTGGCTTTAACACTGAATTTTCCTTTTACACAATAAAATGAATGCAAACCTTTGGTAATTGCGAAACTCAAAAATAATTAGTTCTGCTTCATAAATCTATCGGATCCACTTCATATCACAAATCGCAATCGACGCTTTCCATTTTAATGTTGGACTTATGCATAAATCATTCATATTTGTGTTATTTCTATTATATATCTTTTATAGTAGAAAAAAACTGTAAACATGCCTTTTCCACTTTTAACATGGGCTCTGCACAACTATCGAGGCATACCTTTATCATAATCACAATCGGTCCTTTTCAGTGGTGTATTAACCCAATCCTTTATAACTACATGAGTGCGGACCCGCCATAGTTATAAAACGTGATATATAATAATATCAGGTCTGAAATCCCATTGCATATTGCAATTGACAGATGAAATAATCACATATGCATTTGACACTTTATGGACCCACCAGAATTATAAATCACAATATATATTCTTTCGGGTTTGGCCATACCAATCGCTATTGGCAGAACCAACATCTATAGGCCTGCGGTGTGGTGGACCCACCAGGACTTTACAATATAATATATATATATATATGTTTTAGGTCTGACTTTACCATTGTTTATTGCAATCGACGCTTTCAATTATTATATTAATATAAACCTTTACAATCCACAATAGGACGGATGCGTCGAAAGAATTAAACATAATACACATGTAACATTGGGTCTAGCCTATCGCATATCGCAATCGACAGAAGCCAACCTATATATATAAGATGATCTATTATACTGCGGACCAACGAAAACTTTAAAACATAATATATATATGTGTTATGGGTCTAGCCTGTCGCAAATCACAATCGACGATTGGTGATTGCTGTGGTAATAATATAATTGCCCGTTGCATCTTTGTGACTGCGATTAACTGCATCGCTTAACACACACACACACACACACACACACACACACACACACATATATTTTGGATATGGCTCCATAAACCATTTATAATATGATTTAACTTGATCACATGGGCCAATTCTTTTACACTTGTTTCTTTTGTGTTTTGATTCTGATATGCAATTTATTACATCTCCCTCTTGCCTTATCTTTTAAAAGATATTTTCAAGTGATTTTTGAATGAAACATGAATATTAAAGGTGACAAAAAATACATGTAACAACATCTAGCTCCACCTGGGGATAGTGATTTTTCCACAGAAGCACTAAGAACCGTAGATTAGTGCCTTATCCATTGGGCATGGAATCATATATTGCTTTTCCAAACTTAGCTATGTGAAAATTTTATACAATTAACCCACGCCAATCTCTACAGTGACACGATGCTTGTACCTTGATAGAAAAATATTGAGAATTGTAGATCAATAGCCTTAGTTGGGCATGGAGTCCAAAACTGTGAAAACCCTGAAATTTGACAATTGAAACCTGTCAATCTTGAAGTATGACACCTCTTCAAACTAGTTTCTAATTGGGAAGGTCAGCCTTATTCATCCTTCTAAAGTTAAACTAAATAACTACATCTGTAAACCAAATGCTCGACACCTGAGCTTATTTATTTACAAGTTCCTACATATGTACATGATTGATCTCCATCAGGTGAAGTCAATCTTCCAATGATACCAAGTTAGCATTTGAGTGCTTAATCTAGAACCATTTCGCCAATGAATCCTGAAAAAACAATTCATTCTGATTTTCTCCTAAGTTCCAATGTTGTGATCCTCAATGTGTTCATCCTATGAAACCTTCCCTGAGTCAATAGCCAAATCATTGGGGTTAGAAAGCCTTTCAAGAGGAACAAGTCCCTTTGGCAAAATATTATCCTTCAATTGAAAAATCCTCAGATTAGCTATTGAATCTTTTGAACCACTGATTTCTACAACTTCTATTGTTTCTTCGTTATCCTGATAAATTTCTATGCCTTGAAACTCCTCAGCTATAGTAAAAAATTCTTTAATATGCTGATCATCTTCAAAATCTTGCCAATTTTTTACATGATCAGGAATAGAGGGTCTGTGTCTCATATCTACCTCATATCTTAGTCTTGGATTGACAGGAGGCTTGAAAATACTAGCAACCACAGCCAATGAATCTGCTAAACTATTCTCATCTCTTGGAATAAATTGAATGTTAAAAGCTTCAAAAACGTTCTCAATCAAATCCCATACCTCATTTCTATATGCCCTAAGCCTAGGGTGGTTTGTTTGGGAATGATCTTTTATTTTCTTAATAATCAGCTCCGAATCTCCAAAAGCAGAAATTGACTTAACTCCCATCTGTTTAGCTATTTGTAGATAAATAATCAAGGACTCATATTCCACCGCACTTTTTGTTGCCTCAAACTCTAACTTGAAAGAAAAAGGGAAGATATTACCTCCAGGTGCAATTAGGAGAAAACTAGCACTTGTTCCTTCCTTGGAATAAGCTCCATCAAAGAAGAATTTCCACACTCCTCTAGTTTGTAGCTCTGTAATTACATTGGCTGAAGCAAGCTGCTTTTCATTATCTTCAATCAGCTCTGCATTATCATATAGTGTGGAACAAGCAAAGTCATCCTTCTCCTAGCTATATACAGGTGAATTACTTGCTCCATTTATTTTAATTGCTTTTACAAATCTAGTTTCTCTATACAATATCCTCTCTTCTCCACCCAAAGTTGGTATAACAGCATATGTAAAATCCAGTTTCAAAATACCACCCAAATAAGCCCCCCAGGACCTAGATAGAAGCATTCCAAATCTATCAGGGATATCTACTACTACTACATCCATGACCAAGCTTCTAGCTAGAATTTGGGCTAGTGACACTGCCAGATCCTTAACAACCCCCAGACACCTGATTTTGTTCGAATCAAAAGAATACAAGTCCTTATAGGGTTTGGTAACTTGTAGATTTAGTTGCTTCATTACTGAAAAAGGCATAAGATTATGTGAAGCTCCCTAATCAAACATACAATTATGTAAGAGGAAATTGTTGAGCCCCGGAATTCAGTAACTTATTGGGCTCATTTTTCCTAATTTTTCTTCATCAATCCACCATATTTCATAGTTTATGCATGTTTTTTGAGTATATATATGTTAGTTGAATGAATGAGAATAATCACTTGACCAAGAAGGCTAACACGTGGTTATTGCAGATTTTTGGACAAATTTTGGACCAAGGCCAAACAATTATGAGCTAGATGACAGCCAAGCATGAAGGAACAAGGGTGAGGATTCATAGGAAGGGTGTCTCCTACATTAAATGGTCCCTTCCTCAAATTCTCCACCCTTAGCTCAGAGTTTAGCAGGCCACCGAAAAGGATTCCCAAGGGCAGCCGAGCAGTTTTGTGTAAAGTGACTAATCACTGGTAGTTTGAGCAGCCGAGCCCCTTGAGTTAAGGAGGGCTTTTGGAGACCCTCTAGTGCATAAATAGGAAGGCTTCCAGCCTTCGTAGGTTACTTTTTGAGCAGCTGTATTTTGCACTATAGTGTTGTTAGTTTTTCAGCTCATTTTGTAGCTTCTACTGCACAACTTTCTTTGTGACATGGTTATTTTTTAGTAATGGAAAGCAGTTTAATTTGGCACTAGTTCTGAACTTTTTCTGAGGAGCCTCTAGCTCTTGGGGTTGGGCCCAACCCAAGTGCCAAGGCTTCCTTTGTGTACTGTTATTTGTTTTTAGTGTCTTTGCAAAATAATTTATGTTAAGTAGATTAAAATCTTGCTTGGTTACCTAGGTCATTGTTGATGATTAAAAAGGATTTTCATGTTCAGATGGATTTGATAGGTTAATAACAGAGAAGATCTTCAGAAAAAGGCTATCAAGCACCCCTGATCTCACCTCTCCCTCAACCGAACCATGAGTTGGGACCAAGGTGTCCTTTCCGCCACCAAAAACATTGTCTTTGCTTCATCATGCAATTATTAGTGTTAGATTCTCATTTGCAGAAGTTGATACCAGTTGCGATTACATGCTTAGGTTCATGATTGCTTAGTTTTCATAGCTATTTCACATGATTTCATTGCAAATAAACTTCTTTTCATTTTCTTTGCTGTTATTTAGGTCAGATTAGGTTAAAGTAGCTAGGTCCTTGATTTTTTGAGTCTTTGTTTGTTTAGTTTGAGAAATCACTTGCAGAGCACCTGTAATACCTCTCTGTACACCCGTACTCCATCAATCCCACCTGATCCATCCTCTAACTTGGGTTCTTGCCTTACGCTTTCCACATTCTCTCGCTTTGCCCTAATTTCCATATTTTTGTGCAACACTGCTCTACCCCTCGTTGAACAAATCCAACCATCCGCATCATTCCTCAGCTCCATCCACCAAGTCCTGGACCTTCTCACACCCGTATCTCCCCTCCATACCCACTTCTTCACCTTTCTTCCTCCATGAACCCTCCAAAATGCCCTTTCGGAACATCCTGTAGAACATCCTCTAGAACCCCTGCAGACTTCCTGTAGAAGCTCACGAAAGCGGTTTCTTGATATCCGAACACTGTGAAACTCTTTCGAAGGGTGCTAGGGACCCCTTAGGCCCTCTTCTCACCTTCCCAACCTCTTGCAAGTGCCTCTCCAGTTCCCTCTCGCCAATCAACCTCTACATAGTCAAAATAATTAAAGCACATGCATGATAATTCTGACAACTTACTCAAAAATACAAAAAGATGTTTTTTTTAGATTTTACTATAGAAGTAGCTTAGACACATGCATTTTACCTTCCTAGAAGTCAATGGCATCTCTTTTAGTAGCTTTCATCCTCTTTCTTGCATCAGTAGGGCTAGTTGGTAAAATTAGGGTTTGCTAGGGTTTGCATTTCCTTTCAGCTTTTCAGTTTCTTTTTGTAAGTAGATTAGCCTCCTTTGAGTTAGCTTTCATCCATCAGTTAAAAAGCTTCTTCTAAGAGCTCATAGAAGTTGGCATAAGCTCCTAGCGGACTTGTGCCAGCTGACCAAGTGATAGTCGCGGCAAGAGCTAGTACTTGTGCATACAACATTGTCACTTCCAAGTTTGCTACGAACTACCAAGTTGATAAAAGTAAAGAAGGGAGTCCCAGGAGTTGCAGTATTATTACTACAATACTGGAGCCCACCATCTTTCTGGCGCCATTGCCGGGGAAGCATTAGAGTATTTGTGATTGCTGCTTTTCTTCTGTTTTCTAGTACAACCTTCTGCTAAGTAGTTTATTTCATTTCCATTCTACAATTTCATTTCCGCAAAAGTAGACTAGACATTTCCTGCTTTCCTAGACTAGCATTTCAATTCTACAAGTGTAGATTAGGATTTCAATTTCACAATTTCAATTCTGCAAGCGTAGATTAGCATTTCAATTTTGTAATTTCAATTCTGCAAGCGTAGCTTAGCATTTCATTCCTGCAATTTCATTTCAACAATGTAGATTTTAGTTAGTTGTAGTTCAATATATTTCAGTTTTGCAGGTACAAGCAGAAAAAAGAACAAAAGCAACCAAAAATATTTCATTTCATGCCTCGTAGGAACATAGACAATACTGGAAAATTCTTACCCAACACCCGCACCACATCACTAAGTCACCCTTCTCTCTTCTTTGGTGGTAGTGATCCAGAAGAACCTATAGGTGAACCTCCTGAGTTATACGAAGATCCTATAATAGAAGAAGAGCAAGAGAACATCCCTCTTGAGACCATGGTTGAACACAAAAACGGTATAGGAGATGAGGAGAGAATAGAAGGTGCCTTTCCCATCTAAGAGACTAATGGGGACATGAAAATGAAGAACATAAGTCCCTCAGCCTTACCTCACTTCCATGGGTTGACCACTGAAGACCCTAATACATTTCTGTTTGAGTTTGTTGTCCTTTGTCGAACTTATGACTATGCCGAGGACGAGGAAAAGTTGAAACCCTTTCCTTCTACCCTCAAGGATGCAGCAGTATGATGGCTCATGGGGTTACCTGGAAATAGTATCACAACTTGGGCTCAGATGCAGCAAGCCATTAACAACAAATATCGGGACTACTGTAGGTCAAAGGAAACAAAGGGAGAGATCTTTCGGATGACCATGGGAAGTGATGAGTCTTTAGAAGACTACAAGGAAAGGTTCCAACTTAGTTATAAACGGGCTAGGTGCACACTTGACCATGAATCTCAGAAGCTAGTTTTTCTCTTAGGAGTCCCTTAAGACCTTCTAGATACCCTCCATTTGCTAGCTGGAGGAGACATCTACCAACTACCTTATGAGGACATAAAGATTGTGTTTAGAAACCATTCTAGGGCAGCCCGAAAAAAAGGTAGGGGGAATCCACTTTCAGCTAGTGCAACCTTCTCCAAGCATGAGTTTGCTAATCAGATCGAAGACCTCAAAAGTGAGATGAGACAGAACATTGCCATGCAACTTGATACTTTCTGAATCCAACAAAAGAAATAAGAAGCTAAGAGGGCTTTGGCCATTTTATGTCCTAGATGTACGAAGAAGCACCTTAAGAATGAGTGTCCATTGCACTCAGTAGAGGTATGTTTTGTTTGTGAGGAAAACCACCCCACAAACCAATGCCCAACCTTACCCGGATTTAAAGCCATGTACCAGGGGACTGAGGCAGCCATTGAACCACTCTACTTCCTCAACCAAAAAAGGCTGCATGGGCCCAGACCTTACCAACAAGGGATGCAAGGGACATCCAATGCTTATCATATCCCCAACAAATCCGCTCATATACCTTCTTGGGGTCCCCCTGCTCATCCTTCCTGGTCTGTACCTCCTCCGTGGTCTTATCCATCTCAATACCATACTCAACCTACTGCCCATTCGTTTCACTCACATGTCCATCCACAACCTCAGTGGAATGCACCTCAGCCGGGGTGGAGGCCCCAATACAACTCTCTTCCTGCCATTCTACCTCCACCAGCTACTCAACCCCAACCATTACCTCCTACTCCTCCAAGACAACCCCAGATGCCTGCTCAACCGATCGTGAACCCCAACAACAGATAGGCCCAGCAGGTATACACTGTGGAGACAACATGCCCTACCTATGCTGTGGAGATCCTGGAGATCAACCTGTGATCTGGTAAGGTCCTTCTAGACTGCCAACCTCCTCCCCCGGAGGATGAGGAAGAGAAACAGGAAAGTGAACCCAAAACCATTCCACCCTTTCCTGAGCGACTAACAATAACTACACAACCAAATCTAGAGGAGACTGAACTTCTGGGAGAACTTAAGCAGTTGTGCATGAAAATACCACTTCTCCAAGCCATAAAAGATGTGCCAATATACAACAAATTGATCAAGGAGAATTGTTTCAGACACCGAGGGAGGTGCAAGAGAGATGCCTCGACTATTAATGTCATACGACAACTATCTGATCTAATGTTGGGGCAAGTAATATGTCCAAAATATTTGGACCCTGGGAGTCCTGTAGTTGATGTCCACATCAATGGCACCATAATTCCCCACACCTTGATTGATCTAGGGGCTGCCATTAATGTGATGACCAGGGACACTATGCTAAAACTCAACCTTCAGAGTTCCTTAAGGAAGACCTCGACAGTAATATAGTTAGCACACCACTCCACCGTGACTCCCGAAGGGATTGTGGAAGATGTCCTTGTCTCTGTTGACTCTTGGGAGTACCCTACAGACTTCTTGGTCCTTCAGCCAAAGGCAAAACTCACTGGATACCCCGTCATTTTGGGAAGGCCTTGGTTAGATACTACGGAAGCTTACATCAGTTGTCGAGCTGGGAGCATGACCATCAAGAATGGGCCTATGTCCAAACAGCTAGTCCTATACCCTCCTGCCCAACCTCTGCTAGAACATGACTTACCACTCTGGTTGGAAGAGGGAGATGAGGATGAGGTCTACTCTGCACCATTGTGCACAATATAAGCCACCAGGGGGGGCCCTCAAACCGAGGATGACTTGATTGAGAATTTGATTCAAAATCCACCTCCTAGTGCACTATCATTAGAGGAGTTGGTGGAAGGTACCTAAGCTAGCGCTTTAGTGGACCTCTATGTGGCTGATCCAACCTCTCCTAGAGTTAAGAATGTGGAGTTTGGCCTTGAAAGAACCTTAAAAATCATCTCATCCCTCTCTCCCTCCCAGGAGAAGGATTTGTGTAGCTTATTGAACCATCATTTGGATGCTTTCGCTTGGAGCTATAAGGAGATGAAAGGAGTCCACCCTTTGGTCTGTACCCATCACATTTACATTAAAGAGGATTGTAAACCAGTTGGGCAACGTTAGAGGAGAATGAATCCAACTCTTAAATACATTGTCAAAGAAGAATTGCAAAAGTTGTTGGATGCAGGATTCATCTACCCCATCTTTGACAGCGAGTGGGTCTCACCTCTGGTGCTTGTGCCCAAGAAAAATGGGAAGTGGAGAATCTGTGTGGATTACCAAGAACTTAACAAAGCCACCAAGAAGGACCATTTCCCTTTGCCTTTCATAGATCAAGTGTTGGATGGACTGGCAGGGAAGAAGTTCTTCTCTTTCCTAGATGGGTTCAGCGGGTATAATCAGAGCCAAATCAGCCTGAAGGACCAAGATAAGACCACCTTCACTTGTCTATGGGATAGATTTTCCTACCGGGTCCTTCCCTTTGGGCTATGCAATGCTCCTACCACTTTCCAGAGAGCAATATTGAGCATATTTACTGAACTGGTTCACGATTCAGTGGAAATCTATATGGATGACTTTACTCCTTATGGGTCCAACTTCCAAGAAGCATTGACTAACCTAGGAAAAGTTTTAACCAAGTGTATTGAGATGAACCTGTCCCTTAGCCCTGAAAAATGTGAATTCCTGATGACTGAAGGGACCATGCTAGGTCATACAATTTCTCAGCAAGGGTTACAGGTGGATCCTAGGAAGATTCCTATCATCCAAAAGGTTCCACCTCCTCAAAAGGTAAGAGATGTTCGGAGTTTTCCAGGCTTAGCAGGATATTATAGAAGATTCATTAAATATTTCAATAAGCTAGCCTCACCATTGTTTGGCCTCTTAGGGAAAGATGTTGAGTTGAAATAGACTAATGACTGTCAAGGGGCTCTGGATGAGTTGAACGATAAACTGGCATCCACCACGATCTTGAGAGGTCCAAACTGGGCCCTACCTTTCCACATCCACACCGATGCCTTGAACAAAGCCATAGGGGTAGCCTTAGGACAAGCTGAGGAGAAACTACCATATGTCATATACTTTGTTAGTAAAAACCTGTCCAAGGCAGAAATTAACTATATTGTAACCAAGAAAGAGTTCCTGGCTGTAGTCCATTCCCTAAACAAGTTCAGACACTACATCACTGGTTATCAAACATTCGTACACACTGATCATGCTGCGATTAGATATTTAATGAATAAGCCTGATGTAAATGCTTGTATCATTAGATGGTTACTTTTGTTGCAGCAATTTTATTTGACCATTTTCGACAAGCTAGGTAAGGAAAATGTTGTTGCTGACTTCCTGTCTAGATTGGATTTGCCTGCAGGTGAAGAAGGGACAGTGGATGACCAGATGCTAGATGAACACCTGTTTTCTATCTCAGTACTCTCTCCATGGTTGTTGATATAGCAAATTACTTGGTCTCAGCACAGTTCCCTCCGCACCTATCCTCAAAGGGGAAGAGAAAAATTGTGAGGAAGAGTGCCCCATTCACTTGGATTGGCGGCAACCTATTTAAACTTGGCCTAGATCAGATCTTGAGGCATTGTGTTAGGGAGGAGGAAGTCTTCGATATCCTCCTAACCTGTCACAATAGGCCCTGTGGAGGCCACTTTGCAGTGAAAAGGATTGCCTTCAAAATTCTACAGGCAGGGTACTATTGGCCTACTCTTCATCAAGATGTCAGAAGATACATCAGCTAGTGTGACTGATGTCGGAGGATGGGGAAACCGACTCCAAGGGATGAAATACCCCTCCAACATCAAGTGACCTTTGAGCCATTTGAGAAGTGGGGCATGGATTTTGTGTCTCCTATCAACGCTCCTTCAAAGGAAAGGTCTTACATCATTGTGTGCACCGGCTACCTAACAAAGTGGGCAGAAACAAATGCAATCAAGGCAACGACAGAGGAAAAAGTGGCTGAGTTTTTAAGGGAAAATCTCTTTTACAATTTTGGCTACCCAAGAGAGTTAGTCACCGATCAAGGAAGCGAGTTCACCTCTAACTTGATTGAAGACCTGCTCACTCATCACAAGATCAAGCACAGAACTTCCACCCCGTATCACCCACAAGGAAATGGGCAGGTGGAAGTCACTAATAGAGCGTTGGAAGAGATTTTGACTAAGGTGGTGAGAAGCAGCATGAAGGATTGGGCTGATCGCCTGGTTGAGACCACTTGGGCCTACAACACCACTTGGAAAACTACAAAGGTTTCACACCTTATCAGCTGGTCTACGGGAAGAGAGCTCTGCTGTCCATAGAATTCGAGTACAACACATTGAGGGTGGCAGCTCAACTTGACCTAGATCTCAGCCATGAACAATGGGAAAGATTACTGCAGCTGAATGGATTAGATGAACAGAGAATGCAAGCCCTCCTCCACTCAGAAGTGGTTCAACTCCAAAGAAAGATATGGCATGACCAACACCTTAATGAAAAGCAATTCTACCCAGGAGATTGGGAGCTGCTATATGACTCAAGATACAAGGATTTCAAGGGGAAAATGAGGACAAGGTGGTTAGGACCATATACAGTGGAGAAATGCAATAAAAATGGTTCAGTCCTTATTAGGACCATTGATGAAGAAACCATCCCCATGGTCGTTAATGGGCATCGATTGAAAATCTACAAGAAACCCCTTTCGAGGCAGGAGTTCATTGAAATTTTGGATAAAGTAGTGTTCGTAGTGGAGCAGGGCCCTGTCTCTATTCCACCCACACCTTGATCATCAAAAAAAAAAAAAAAAAAAATGGATAAGAAGATCCCTAGGTGAAAACTTCTTAGAGGCGCCTATGGCAGGCAGTAGGGTTGAAAACCTCGTGGAGAGGCGCCAGCTGTTCTCTCCAAAAAAAAAAAAAAAAAACAGGCCTAATCTCTGTGAAATAATTGTAGGTTGTAGGGAATACATTGTAAGTAAAGAGGGTTACACAAAACAAGGATAGGGGTCTGTACCAGGCTACAGGACATCCCTACAGACACTCCCTCCATGACCACTCACCTTTCCTAGGATTTGATCACATTCAGGTCGAGATCCCACCTTCTACAGGAAGTTATGGGCCTTCTACAGGAAGTTCTGGGATTTCTATAGGAAGTTCTATATTTCTACAGGAAACATCCTATAGAACCTCTGGGCGAACCAAAATTGATTTTGGAGAGGAATATGAAGGTTGGAATCTGTTTGTTAGGCCTACAGCCACCCTGTTTCCACCCATCACCATATGTCACCCTGTTCCATCTCTTTACGCCTCCGTCACCCACCTGGTTATTTGTTCCTACACAGTCATACAAGAAACCGTGTTTTCCTCAGATTGACAGCAAGAGTTTTTAGTGACAAGTCAAATAACAAAGTCGCGCTCACCCTACCTGTCCAAGCTCCATCTAGACTCTTCATCAACGAACCCCTCGTCAGCAATATAGCCTGCTCATTTAGCCTGCATCCCAAGAAGAGAAGCAGCTACAGGAAATCCTACAGGAATTTTGTAGCGGCTAATCCCTCTGGAAGACATACTCTAGAGGCAGGGACAGCCAAAACCAATAAAGGGAACATGCAAAAGGCTCCTCTTGGACGTGAAAACATCCTCGACAGCTGAAACCAAACAGAACCTGTGCATGCAGTGTTGACAACCGAAGGATTGGGTTCCAAAACCATGCATACAACATCAACGAATGAAGGAATGGGTTCTAACACCCGTGCACAAGGCAGCGGCAAGCGAAGTAGTGGTTCCAAGACTCGAAGTCTACATAACGCATCCACAACCACGTAGGTAAGTGTCTAAACTCATTCGTCAATTTCATAAACTATATTTCGAAAACTGCATGTCTGTGAAAATGGTTCGGATTGAACGGGATCGGTGGCCAGTCAACTGGCCACCCTCAGCTAGTTACATAGCTTCGTGGGATCCGAACAAGCTCAGTTACGTTCAAAATTGCCGACGAGACGTGCAACCAACGCATGTGGAGTGTCCAGTCAGGGAAAATCGTCAAGACTGGTAGTGGTTAATGGCAGAGGGGAGGTGATGGTGGTGAGGGACACACAGAGAAATGATGACCGTGATGTTCGATCAATGGTTTGTTCCGACCACCTCATCCCCTCACCACGAATTGCACCGTAGTTAAAATATGTTCGACTAAAGACTCTCACCATCCGCTGTTCATTTGCACTTGCAATGTCCTAGGTCAAAGTAAACGTCCTCTACTTCCAAAATCTATTAACCCGTGATCCTCCATCGAGATTTTCGGCCTATTTCAAAAATCTCCCATGTAATGGGCTCATTCAGAGGCATAGTGACATCATACAAAAGCCAGCAAGGGTTCAGCAAGAAGAAGATCTATAGGAAGAAGCTCTACAGGAAGTACGACACAGTTTCTGGAGCAGGGAAGGCTGGACTTTTCTTCATCGAATTTGGAGTTCCAAGAGAGGTAGGCTCAAAAACACTCTTCCATGCATGGTATGTTTCAAAAAGGTGGTGAATTGAATTATCTTGAATTGGAGAGTCAGAGAGAAGTCTGCCTATGAGTTGGAAATAGCAGTTTGCCTGTGTGTTGCATGGAATTTCTTAGTCAGTTCTACGTCAAAACTATCCTCCACGGTTCTTGTTAAAAAAATTCTCCTATAGAAAAGATACGCAACTATGAGGGCTAGCCTGTGTATGAAGAATTTGAATTTACATGATTGTATGTATGCTAGGGATAAAAATTGAGCTCTGTACTCTCTCTGTGGAAACCCAATTTTTCCTTTCATAAACGAACAATCGACTTTTGGGTAGCAAGAGCCTTAGAACCAGGGAATTGGTGCTAATTAAAAATTGAACACCCGAGAGACCCCTTTTTGAAGTTCAAGGGAGGAAACCATAAAAACCATTCCCTTTTCTGATCAAAGTGTAAAACAGAGCACTCTCACCATGCTAGGGGGGTTTATCAGGAAAGAACCCTCGGATCCTAGTAAGTTGCGTGAGCCTGAGGTGGTGAACCTCTTCACCCGTGCCAATTGTATGTCGTTTTGTGACAAAATTGAGGGTCATGATGATGAGATAATGGAGGAATTTCTAATTTCCCTGCAACCTAAATCAAAGACACGGGCCATAATGAATTTCAAAGGGTTGACCCTAGAGCTTACCCCTGAGCTCATTAGTCGAGTTACTGGTCTGCTAGTAGGAACACCTTGGAGCAAAGAAGAGAGGTCACTGGGCCAAGCAACCAAGAAAGAATTCTTTCTACTCGAGGAACATCCTGCAGAAGACAAGAACGGGGTCCAGAGAGCTAGCTTACCTCCTCTTTGGAGCAAAGTCAGTTTACAAATCATGAAATACATTACTTGTGAAGGGAGGTCCAACATTGTCTACGAGTATCATTTTAGGTTGCTGAGTGAACTAAGACATGGAATGGATTTATCTCCAGAAAAGAAGTTGAGCATCCCCTATTTTCTTCTGCAATCATTAATTGAATGTGGCACAAAATTGAAGGAATGAACATCGGATCAGTTAGCCCACCATGGGCTCATCAAACTTTTAGTGGAAGATGGCCTCCACACCTACACTGTCCCCTTCTCTTGGCGTATTTTTCGAAACATGTCCAGAGATGACGATATTCTAATTCTGGTTGAGGAACTCACCTCATCTAGCAGTGAAGAAGGGGAACACACTGAAGCAGGAGAGAAAGCTAATGGTAAAGAAACATAGGGCAAATAAACACAAAAATGACAGAAAAAGGAACGAGGAAAGGGCCAAATTGCTGAGCCTGAAACTGTGGGAGGAAAAACGACACAAACACCTAGGGAAAAACGATTGCAGGGTAGGGCAGAGAGGGCTGAAAAAATCCAACTAAAGAGTGTCACAACAAAAGAAACCACAGAGAAACAAAAGAAAAAGACATGCCCAACCAAGCAGACCGAAACAGTTAACATAGGACTTTCCATAGGAAGCATGAAAACAGAGCAGCAAGAGGATAAATCACCTGAGATTTTAGCCAAGGAGGCAGTAGTTGTGTTCGCTGCCTTAAGAACATCTCCAAAGCAAAAATGGAAGAAAAGAAGGGAGCCCTCCATGTACTTTAAGGCAAGAAGGAGCACGCGGATCAAAGCTGGTAGACCCCAGCCACAATGAAAGGAGCCAATTACGGTTGAGGACACCACAACTAAACAAAAGGAAAAGTCTCCTTCAAAGGCATCCATCACCTATGTACAAGGAAGCCCGAAAACGTCCACCTGGAGAGAAAGGATTAAAATGATGGACACAAAGACATCTCTATAGGAAGCTGAGACAGTTCTACAGGAGACACTAGCTAAGCTAAAGGAGACCGAGGAATTGGAAGAAAAGGCAACTAAATCATCACAAGAGGAAGAAAAGGCTGAGAACATTTTTGAACCAAGCCCCCAACCTAGCTTGGGCTCCTACTATAACCTGTTAGAGGCCAGAAGGATAATTCCCCAAAAATTCGCGGTGCCACTTTTCTTTGCACTAGAAGAAGAGAGAGTGAGGACCCACACTTGGATGAAGATCGCCAAGTCCAAGGGTGTGGAAGACATAGGTCCCCTGGAATAATAACTCAAGGAGGAAAGAAAGGAATTGGCTATGGTAAGGCATGTGGAAAGTAGTTAGCGGTCCAAGCTACAAGAAGAAAACAAGCTACTAAAAAAGCAGCTACAGCTTCAAGGACACTATAAGGAAGACAGGCCCGACATCTTGGGAGAACAATGGCAATAGGAAAATCCCACAACAGATAAAGAAACCCCTGATGAACAACAAAGAAGAGCTGGGCTACAGGCTGAAATTGAGGCACTAACTAGACAACTACAGGAGAAGGAATTGCAAGCAGCACATGAGATATAGTCTCTAAGGCAACAGGTACAAGAGAAGGAGGCCCAACTGGCCTGCATGGCCAGCTGGGCAGTAGAGGCCATGCAGTGTAGGCAACCTGCCAAATCATATGCCTTATACCTTAAGGATCAATGGTTGTAGTTCCAGATTAACACCTTGGCCCAAAGGGGCACCACTCCATTTCAAAACTACCATCAATTCATGGCTTTATGTGACAGTAGCTCATCAGAGGACAAGGCCAAATTATCAGAGTTCTACTTACACAACTTGGCCCTTCCCAACATGAATTTGTGGGATCCCAACACTGTGGTAGGAGATGCGTAACTGATGGCCATGGCCTCTTGGCTAAATCATGAAGAAAAGAGAGCAACAGGGGTCTCAAATGTTATGGACAAGGAACTAAAGGAACCACTAATGATCAGAGCATAGTTGGAGGATCCCTCAGCATTAATATACGCCCACCAGCACTTGCCCAATGACTCTCAGGTCCTACCAGATTACATTGAATGACAAGCTCAAGCCATAGCCCATTTTGAGGACATGGAAATATTGTTGGGGGATAACTGCATTCATGCTTGCACACAAAGGTAGAACACACTGTCCCACAACCTAAAAATAAGATAATACCACTCCCTAACAAGGATGAGGGAGGCCTTGGCAAGAGTACCCTCTACAAACAGTCCATGCAGAATCTTCAGGCGAACTGGGTTGGCCTAAAGTTTAGTCCTCCCTTGCTTTTGGGGCTGCTGGAAGGAGTCAAAGAAGAGGAGGAACACAGGCAGTGGGAAGAAGTGGAAAGAAAAGTAGGATCTCATGACTATGAAGAAGATATCACCTCGAAGGGTTGGGATGTGAGAGATGTGGTCAAGGCAATCAAGGATGATGAGTTGGATTAATTGCTCAGAGGATGAGCAAACCATTTAGCAGGGGGGTGATGATGAGCCCCGCAATTGGGTAACTTATTGGGCTCATTTTGCCTAATTGTTCTTCGTCATTCCACCATTTTTCATAGTTTATGCATGTTTTTTTATTACATTTATGTTAGTTGAACGAATGAGAATAGTCACTTGACCAAGAATGCTAACACGAGGTTATTGCAGATTTTTGGACAAATTTTGGACCAAGGTCAAGCAATTATGAGCCAGATGATAGCCAAGCATGAAGGAACAAGAGTGAGGATTTGTAGGAAGGGTGTTTCCTACATTAAATGGCCCCTTCCTTGAATTCTCCACCCTCAGCTCGGATTTTAGTAGGCCACCGAAAAGGATTCCCAAGGGTAGCCTAGCAGTTTTGTGTAAAGTGACTGATCACTGGCAGTTTGAGCAGCCAAGCCCCTTGAGTTAAGGAGGGCTGTTGGAGACCCTTGTATTGCATAAATGGGAAGGCTTCCAGCCTTCATAGGTTACTCTTTGAGAAGTTGTATTTTGCACTATAGTGCTATTAGTTTTTCAGCTCATTTTGTAGCTTCTGCTGTACAACTTTATTTGTGACATGGTTATTTTTGAGTAATGGAAAGCAATTTCATTTGGCACTAGTTCTGAAATTTTTCTTAGGAGCCTGTAGCTCTTAGGGTTGGGCCGAACCCAAGTGCTAAGGCTTCCTTTGTGTACTGTTATTTGTTTTTAGTGTCTTTGCAAAATAATTTTTGTTAAGTAGATTAAAATCTTGCTTGGTTACCTAGGTCATTGTTGATGATTAAAAAGGCTTTTCATGTTCAGATTGATTTGATAGGTTAATAATAGAGACAATCCTCAGAAAAAGGCTATCAAGCACCCCTGATCTCACCTCTCCCTCAGCGGGACCATCAGCTGGGACCAAGGTGTCCTTGCTGCCAACAAAAACATTGTGTTTGCTTCCTCATGCAATTATTAGTGTTATATTCTCATTTGCAGAAGTTGATACTGTAGAAATTTTGAATAATTTAACACATATTCAATGGAGATTATCCTGATCATGTACTATTGCGGAAAACATACACAATACATAAGCTCCTCTATGTTGATCATCAATATATCAGCATCAATAACAAAAAACATCAAGAGCATTCACACATTAACACAGTATGTATCCCGGGGAAAGCATCTCGCTAAAAACCCCAACTATCTGTATATTAATGATTGAGTCATGTAACATTACAAAGTACAATGCTTATCACAATCAATCCAGTACCAGCTCCACCTGTTACACACAATACAGCTCAGATCTGAATCAATCACTGGCTCAGATCTCTTCCGCTGCTTGCCTGCCTCCGCTGCTCAATACCTGCACAAGAACCGGTGATAATTCCAAGGCAGCCACGTCTTTCCTTGTCTAAATCACGTGAGAACAAGCTACAATGTGGGAAAACTCATTGGCATACTCAATCCCCTGATTTGTGCAAGATCTGGTGCACAACTATAGTCACAACTGATAGCAATCTGATTCTCTAACACCTGTCCCTGCTGAACTGAACATGCACTGACATGCAACTGAGTTAACTGATGTATTCATTAGTTGTATTATGAGTTAATAACTTGTGAATTAATTAATAACTAATTCACCCAACTCATCTCTAGTCTATTCGCCAGTTAAACTAAATACAACCAGTTTAACAAAGCTAAACTGAACACAACTCCATCAACTGCACCTCCAGTCCACTAAACTCAACTCACTTGAGTTCTAACTGAAGTCATGCATGCAAATATTCAACTAACCATAAGAACCACATATTTCCTTCATGCAATTGCATGTGCCACATCCATAGCTCGAACTGAAGTGCTCCAAGAGAATAAGATTAAGTTTATAGTCCAAATATTATTGTGAGATAATAATATTTGACTTTTCTATTTTTAGCCTGGCAGTCTAAAAATAGACTCTGCCCATATGTCTAAAAATAGAAGTCCATCTATTTTTACCAACATGACCAATCGTCCACAAATAGCATCCTGCAACTCATAGACCATGATCCATATGTCTAAAAATAGACTAGTCTAAAAATAGACTTGCGCCAAAAATAGCCTGCGGGACCACTTAGTGAAGGCGACTCCTTTCCACTAAGCTCCATCATCTTGTTGCATTCTCAACAAGCATTTCTTGTTGCACACTTTCAACACTCCCTCTCAACAAGAAAGGCTTCCTCTCAAACCCGATCCTGTAACTCTAGAATGTTCTGCATGCAACACATCTGGCCGGTCCACTTGCTCTATCATCAAGGTCTCTGACTGCTATTGCCTCTGTCGACTGAAAACTCTGCATCTCTGTGCTCTTCAGTATCTGACTGCTCTAGCCTCTGTCACCTTGATCTCTGACTGCATCCGTGCTATTGCTGGTTCTATCTCTCGGCATTGCATCCGCACTGCACCTCCCAACTAACCTCCCTGTTGGGCTAGAAACATACTCTGATGCTGAAGCTCTACCTGCTGCTGACAAGTGCTCCCTCTCTGACATCTGCGCTACTGCAACATCTTCATGCAT
>APFE030821016.1:0-33957 GCA_000404065.3 Pinus taeda | reverse complement strand
TTTCAGTATGGTCCAGTTTTGACCACTTATGAGTAGTTTTTAGTGGAGAACTTCTGGGAGATGATGTAATTAGTTGACCTTGTTCCCTTAGGCAGTGAAGCAACCCTTTTAGGGACTTAAGAGCCCTCAATTTATGGACATTTCTGATTGGGGTTGAAGTTCCCAAAAATGTCTATAACAAGGCCATTCCTAGAGTAGCTGGTAACCAAATTGAATAAACAAATTTTCATTTATGATAGCTTTGAATATTTTAAACTCATTGGAGCGGGTTTCAAAGGTAGAAGATGTAGAAATTTTGAATAATTTAACACATATTCAATGGAGATTATCCTGATCATGTACTATTGTGGAAAACATACACAATACATAAGCTCCTCTACGTTGATCATCAATATAGCAGCATCAATAACAATAAAACATCAAGAGCATTCACACATTAACACAGTATGTATCCCGGGGAAAGCATCTCGTTAAAAACCCCAACTATCTATATATTAATGATTGAGTCATGTAACATTACAAAGTACAATGCTTATCACAAGCAATCCAGTACCAGCTCCACCTGTTACACACAATACAGCTCAGATCTGAATCAATCACTGGCTCAAATCTCTTCCGCTGCTTTGCCTGCCTCCGCTGCTCAATCCTGCAAGAGAACTGATGATAATAGCAAGGCAGCCACGTATTTCCTTGGCTAAATCACGTATTTCCAAGCTACAATGTGGGCAAACACATTGGCATACTCAATCCCCTGATTTGTGCAAGATCTGGTGCACAACTATAGTCACAACTGATAGCAATCTGATCTTTAACACCTGTCCCTGCTGAACTGAACATGCACTAACATGCAACTGAGTTAACTGATGTATTTGTTAGTTTTATTATTAGTTAATAACTTGTGAATTAATTAATAACTAATTCACCCAACTCATCTCTAGTCTATTCGCCAGTTAGACTAAATACAACCAGTTTAACAAAGCTAAACTGAACACAACTCCATCAACTGCACCTCCAGTCCACTAAACTCAACTCACTTGAGTTCTAACTGAAGTCATGCATGCAAATATTCAACTAACCCATAAGAACACGTATTTCCTTCATGCAATTGCATGTGCCACATCCGTAGCTCGAACTGAAGTGCTCCAAGAGAATAAGACAAAGTTTATAGTCCAAATATTATTGTGAGATAATAATATTTGACTTTTCTATTTTTAGCCTGGCAGTCTAAAAATAGACACCGCCCAATGTCTAAAAATAGAGGTCCATCTATTTTTACCAACTTGACCAATCATCCACAAATAGCATCCTGCAACTCATAGACCATGATCCATATGTCTAAAAATAGACATAGTCTAAAAATAGACTTGCGCCAAAAATAGCCTGCGGGCCCACTTAGTGAAGGCGACTCCTTTCCACTAAGCTCCATCATCTTGTTGCATTCTCAACAAGCATTTCTTGTTGCACACTTTTCAACAGATACCAGTTGTGGTTACATGCTTAGGTTCATGATTTCTTAGTTTGCATATCTATTTCACATGATTTCGTTGCAAATAAACTTCTGTTCATTTTCTTTGCTGTTATTTAGGTCAGATTAGGTTAAAGTAGCTAGGTCCTTGATTTTCCAAGTATTTGTTTGTTCAGTTTGAGAAATCACTTGCAGAGCACCTGTAATACCTCTCTTTCCACTCGTACTCCATCAATCCCACCTGCTCCATCCTCTAACTCAGATTCTTGCCTTACGTTTGCCACATTCTCTCACTTTGCCCTAATTTGCATATTTTTGTGCAACATTGCTCTACCTCTCCTTGAACAAATCCAACCATCCTCATCATTCCTCAGCTCCATCCACCAAATCCTAGACCTCCTCATACCCTTATCTCCCTTCCATACCCACTTCTTCACCTTTTTTCCTCCATCAACCCTCCAAAATGCCCTTTCGAAACATCCCATAGAACATCCCATAGAACATCCTATAGAACCCCTGTAGACTTCCTGTAGAAGCTCACGAAATTGGTTTCTTGATATTCAAACACTTTGAAACTGTCTGGAAGGGTTATAGGGACCCCTTAGGCCCTCTTCTCACCTTCCCAACCTCCTGCAAGTGCCTCGACAGTTCCCTCTCGCCAATCCACCTTTGCACAGTCAAAACAGCTAAAGCACATGCATGATAATTCTCACAACTTACTCAAAAATACAAAAATATGTTTTTTTTAGATATTAATTTAGAAGTGGCTTAGACACATACATTTTACCTTCCTATAAGTCAATGGCATCTCTTTCAGTAGCTTTCATCCTCTTTCTTGCATCAGTAGGGCTAGTTGGTAAAATTAGGGTTTTCTAGGGTTTACATTTCCTTTCAGCTTTTCAGTTTCTTTCTGCAAGTAGATTAGCCTCCTTTGAGTTAGCTTTCATCTATTAGTTAAAAAGCTTCTTCTAAGAGCTCATATAAGCTGTCTTAAGATCCTAGCGGACTTGTGCTAGCTGACCAAGTGACAGCCGCGACAAGATCTATTACTTGTGCATATAGCACCGTCACTTCCAAGTTTGTTACGAACTATCAGGTTGATAACAATAAAGAATGGAGTAAGAGGAGTTGCAACATTATTGCTGCAACACTGGAGCCCACCAGAAATCATGAACCAATAACGAAATATAAAAAGGAGGTATTGAAGTGTCTACTTCCTCTACATGTGGACCAAAAACCACTACTGGTTTGCCTTCCTGTAGATTTACAGTGTCATTTATAATCTCATTATCTTTCAAACTAACAAACTCAGCAATCTCCTTTTGATAAATAGGTATTTTTGTCAATTCTATAAGAGAAACCTAAATTCTTACCTTTTCCAACTCCTTCGTAAGACTGAACAAGTGACCTTGTTTAGTAGTCCTTTCGTTCTCCTCCTCACCTTTTTACATGACTAGGATTACTTGAGGAATTGAAACAAGTCTCTCTAAAGGAATTTTTCCAGTTTGATCTTGAGAAGGCTCATGTTAAAGTATCTGTGTATTGCCATTTGCATTTTGTTGCTGCTTTCCCTTATTCACTTGTTTTGCAGACTGAGACTCTTATGGAGTCGCCTTTCCTGAGGAAGTTGAAATGTGTTGCTCACTTTCATTTTCTTGATTTCTTGATCTCTTCCTTGATCTCAAGTCATATTTCTTATGTAGTTCAACCTACATAAAATCAGAGAATTGCTTCGAATATTCATCAATTTTATTTTCATCATGAATGACATATGTTTCATCATATTCATACTATTCTACTTCGATACCAAGGTCATCTTCATCCACTACATATAACGTAAAAATTTGATCTTCAGGATGCTATTGTTTTTCAACAAGATCTGCCTCTATATATAAGGGTGCTTGAATTTGATGTTGATCTTTTTTTTCCCTTTGCAAGATTTGCAAAGGTTGTCTTCTGTATTAGGGATTAAAGTTCTTATTATATTGTGTTTTCTTTTGAAAATTCTTATTTTCTAACTCTAATTTATATACCTTATCTGAAAAAATTTTAATTACATCACGCATATCCTCCAATGCTTGACTTTGAGAGGATTCCATCTTTGCCTTTCCCTTATCTTGGATAGGCTATGTTTCTGGTGTTTTTCATGTAGCCACAAAATTTTCTTCTATCTCTAATGCACCTGTTTAGGTTTTATCAAGGATTGGAGCTCTTCTTTCCCTTAATGTGAATCCAAAATTTGATTCAAAAGCCCTTGTAAAAGTTATTTTTGCACTAGCAGGAGGAGGCTTAATCTCCGCTGGGAGACTATTGTACAATTTGTTAAATCTTCTAACAAATTCAACCACAGTGTCATCAAAATTTTTCTTTATGGAATTAAACTCTATTAATGAATACCCATGGTCTCTTTCTTCTCGCCATATTTGAATAAATAAATGTTCCATCTCTTCGCAAGAAGGAATAGTATTATTGGGAAGACCTTTAAACCATTTCCTTGCTTCTCCATCGAAGGACTGAACAAAAACTCTTAGAGCAACATCTACATGTTCAACATCTTTGTTTTTTGCAAAATTTCAAAATACTGACACATGATTCTCTGCAGTTTGTTCATCTTCCCCTGTAAACAAGGAAGAGTTTTGAGGTAATCCTGTGGCATTTGATTTAACGGTTGTGGCAATTGAAGAGGTGCATACATATTCACCAAGAATGCTGGTACTACCACGTTTGTTGAACTTTGATTACCAACAAATGTGGAACTTGACTGAGATGTAAATGAAATGTGCATAGGTGGTAATGTAGATATTGGTTGAGGTTGAATGATTATAGCCGGTAAATGAAAAGTAACAGACCCTAAAGATTGCTCTTGACAGTTAGGTTCATGAAATGAAAATGATGAAAAAGATGACTCTTTGTCAAATGAATGTTCAGGTGAATTTCTACCTGATGCAGACAATGTAGGAATTGGTATAATTGGAATCTTAGACCTTCCAACCCTTTTAGAAAATAGCCTTTCAGGATCTGAAAGAGATTGAACCTTCTGTTGTGAAGTGTCTAATATTCTATGAGCTCTCCTTGAAGCTAGAGTTATTGTTTTGATTCAAAACATCCAAATATTTCCTCCTCAGTGAACAACTAGAGGAAATCTTAAAAACCCAGGGAAAATTGTTCTTGTCTTCTCTCCCTTGCAATGCCACCAATTAATGTTGTACCTTAAGAAACCAATTTCCTGGCTATAGAGAAATTGTGCTTAAGAAATTAATAAATATTATTTACTATCACTTATTTGTTACTTATTTTTTGTTGTGTTCTCAAATGAAGGACCTGGAAAACTTGGTCTTTAACCCTTAATACATATATGACTAGAACATCTCAGAATGCCATTCATTGCTAGATATAATTAATGAGTGAAAATATCTTGAAGGTGATGTTAAAGATAATATGTTGGTTCTTCACAGAAACTAATATCTGTAACTTAGAATAATTATGAAAATGAGAACTGAATCATAGACAATGTGCTTCTTAACATAGAAACTACTATCTGTCACGTTTGGGGAAGTTAAATATAATATGCTGGTCTTTCATAGAAACTATTATCTATAACTTAGAAAGGAAGGTGAAAACTTCAAGTATAGGAGCGCTCATTTAAGGAATTTTAACTTTATCTACATAAGCAAATAAAGACCTCCAGCTCCACTACTATACTTGAAAGAAGAAAACATAACATGACACATGACAGAGAAGGTTACAAAATTATACCCAAAAACTCATGGAAACTTCTAATTCCTTCATTAATCAATGATGATATCAGGAATACAATGGCCTAGTCTTTGGGTTCACCAAAATTAGAACCCTTTCATTGTAAATTTTCATCTTTTTATATATTGTGGAACAGTTGTTGATTTCTAAAACTGCCCAAATTATTTAACTGCTTCTCTAACTATCTGAAGTAAAAACTATTACAGAATTTTACAGAGGGTAAAAGACACCTCAAATAACATGAAACAATAGGAAGATAACTGAACTTTGAGGATGACAATAACTACTGGCTTGCTCTATTAATTGGTTGTTGGGTTCTTGTGTACATGCTTAAATAATGATTAATCCATTTTAGTCGTGATAAATTGTGTTAGCCGTCCTTAAATCTGGACTTATGTATGTATAAGGCATTTTGACTTGCCAAAACACCAAGAAATTCGACCAACTACCTTTTTCTTCAAATTTGTCTTTAACACTAAATTTTCATTTTACACAGCAAAATTAACGCAAACCTTTGGTAATTGCGGAACTAAAAAATGACTAATTCTGCTTCATAAATTTATCGGATCCACTTCACATCACAAATCACAATCGACACTTTCCATTTTAATGTTGGACTTACGCATAAATCCTTCATATTTGCGTTATTTCTATTATATATCTTTTATAATAGAAATACACCATAAACATGCCTTTTCCACTTTTATCGTGGTCTCTACACAACTATCGAGGCATAGCTTTATTGCAATTGCAAACGACACTTTTCAATGGTGTGTTAACCCAATGCTTTATAGCTACATGACTGTAGACCAACCAGAGTTATAAGTTTCATGAGACTTTTTCTTTATGGCATTAAACTTTGTTAATGAATACCCATGGTCTCTTTTTTCTCCCCATCTCTAAATAAATAAACGTGCCATCTCTTGCCAAGAAGGAATAGTATTATTGGGAAGTCCTTTAAACCATTTTCTTGCTTCTCCATCCAAGGCCTAAACAAAAGCTCTTAGAGCAACATCTATATGTTAAACATCTTTGTTTTGTACAAAATTGCAAAATACTGGCATATGATTTTCTATAGTTTGTTCATCTTCCCCTATAAAACGAGGAAGAGTTTCGAGGTAATCTTGTGGCATTTGATTTAACTATTGTGGAAATTGAAGAGGTGCATACATATTCACCAAGAATGCTGGTACTGCCATGTTTATTGAACTTTGATTACCAATAGATGTGGAACATGACTTAGATGTAAATGGAATCTGTAGAGGTGGTAATGCGGATATTGGTTGAGGTTGAATGATTATAGCCGGTAAATGAAAAGTAACAGACCCTAAAGATTGCTCTTGACAATTAGGTTCTTGAAATGAAAATGATGAAAAAGATGACTCTTTGTCAGATGAATGTTTAGGTGAATTGCTACCTGATGCAGACAATGTAGGAATTGGTATAATTGGAATCTTAGACCTTCCAACCCTTTTACAAAATAGGCTTTTAGGATCTAAAAGAGCTTGAACCTTCTATTGTGAAGTGTCTAATCTTGTATGAGGTCTCCTTGAAGCCAGAGTTATTGTTTTGATTCGAAATAACCAGATATTTCCTCCTCACTGAACAACTAGAGGAAAATCTTAAAAACCCGGGGAAAATTGTTCTTGTCTTCTCTCCCCAGCAACGGTGCCAATTAATGTTGTATCTTAAGAAACCAATTTCCTTGCTGTAGAGAAATTGTGCTTAAGACATTAATAAATATTATTTATTGTCACTTATTTGTCACTTATTATTTGTTTTGTTCTCAAATGAAGGACCTGGAAAACTTGGTCCTTAACCCTTAATACATATATGACGAGAACGTCTTAGAATGCCATTTGTTACTATATATAATTGATGAGTGAAGAAATATTGAAGGAGAAGTTAAAGATAATATGCTGGTTTTTCACAGAAACTACTATCTGTAAATTAGAAGAATTATGAAAATGAGAACTTAATCATAGACAATATGTTGCTTAACATAGAAATTACTATCTGTGACTTTTGGAGAAATCAAAGATAGTATGTTGGTCTTTCACAGAAACTATTATCTATAACTTAGAAAGGAAGGTGGAAACTTCAAGTATAGGAGCGCTCTTTTAAGGAATTTTAACTTTATCTACATAAGTAAATAAAGACACACAACTTCATTACTATACTTGAAAGAAGAAAACATAACATCAAACATGACAAATAAGGTTACAAAATTATAGCCAACAACTCATGGAAACTTCTGTTTCTTTCATCAATCAACAATGATATGAAGAATACAGTGGCCTAGTCTCTGGGTTATCCAAACTTTGAACCCTTTCTTTGTAAATTTTCATCTTTTTATACATTGTGGAATAGTTCTTTATTTCTGAAATTGCCCAAATTATTTAACTGCTTCTCTAACTATCTGAAGTAAAAACTATTACAGAATTTTATAGAGGGTAAAATAAACCTCAAAGAACATGAAATAACAAGAACATTTCTGAACTTCGAATATGGCAAGAACTATTGGCTTGCTCTATTAATCGGCCGCTGGGTTCTTCTATACATGATTAAATAATGATTAATCCATTTTAGTCATGATAAACTGTGTTAGCCATGCCTAAATCTAGACTTATGTATGTATCAGGCATTTTGATTGGCCAAAACACCAAGAAATTCGGCCAACTTCATTTTTCTTCAAATTTTTCTTTAACATTGATTTTTCCTTTTACACAACAAAATTAATGCAAATCTTTGGTAATTGCGAAACTCAAAAATAATTAATTTTGCTTCATAAATCTATCAAATCCACTCCATATCACAAATCACAATCATCACTTTCCATTTTAATGTTGGACTTATGCATAATCCTTCATATTTACGTTATTTCTATTATATATCTTTTATAATAGAAATACGCCATAAACATGCCTTTTCCACTTTTAACATGGGATCTCCACAATTATCAAGGCATACCCTTATCGCAATCGCAGTTGGTCCTTTTCAGTGGTGTATTGACCCAATCCTTTATAACTACATGACTACGGAGCTGCTAGAGTTATAAAACGTGATATATAACAATATCGGGTTTGAAATCCCATCACATATTGCAATTGACAAATGAACTAATCACATATGCATTCGACACTTTACGGACCCACCAGAATTATAAAGAACGATATATATTCTTTTGGGTCCAGCCATAGCAATCGCTATCGGCGGAACCAACAGCTATAGCCTTGCGGTGTGGTGGACCCACCAGGACTTTATAATATAATATATATATGCTTCAGGTCCAGATTTACCTTCATTTATTGCAATCAACGCTTTCAATTGTTATATTAATATAAACCTTTACAATCCATGATAGGATGGATGCGCCGAAAGAATTAAACATAATACATATGTATCATTGGGTCCGGCCTATCACATATCGCAATTGGCAGAACCCAACCATATCATATATATATATAAGATGCTCTATTATACTGCGAACCCGCCGAAACTTTAAAACATACTATATATGTGTTTCGAGTATGGCCTATTTCAAATCGCAATCAGTGATCAGTGATTCCTCTGGTAATAATATAACTGCCCAGTGCATCTTTGCAATTGTGATTAACCTCATCACTTAAGACACACACACACACACCTATATATTTTGGGTATGGTTCCATAAACTATTTATAATATGATTTAACTTGATCACATGGGCCAATTCTTTTTACACTTGTTTCTTTTGTGTTTTGATTCTGATATGCAATTTATTACATCTCCCTCTTGCCTTATCTTTTTAAAGATATTTTCAAGTGATTTTTAAATTAAACATGAATATTAAAGGCAACAAAAAATACATGTTACAACATCTGGCTCCACCCGGGGATAGTGCTTTTTCCGTAGAAGCACTAAGAACCATAGATTAGTGCCTTATCCATTGGGCATGGAGTCATATATTGCTTCACCAAACTTAGCTATGTGAAAATTTTGTATAGTGAACCCACACCGATCTCTACAGTGACAGGATGCTTGTACCTTGATAGAAAAATATTGAGAATTGTAGATCAGTAGCCTTAGTTGGGCATGGAGTCCAAAACTGTGAAAACCTTGAAATTTGACAACTGAAACCTGTCAATCTTGAAGTATGACGTCTCCGCAAACTAGTTTCTAACTAGGAAAGTCCGCCTTATTCATCCTTCTAAAGTTAAACTAAAGAACTGGAACTGAAAACCAAATGCTCAACACCTAAGCTTATTTATTTACAAGTTCCTACATATGTACATGATTGATCTCCATCAGGTGAAGTCAATCTTCCAATGATACCAAGTTAGCATTTGAGTGCTTAATCTAGAACCATTCCGCCAATGAATCTTGAAAAAGCAATTCATTATGAGTTTCTGTTGAGTTCCAATGTTGTGATCCTGAATGTGTTCATCCTATGAAACCTTCCCTGAGTCAACAACCAAATCATTGGCGTTAGAAAGCCTTTTAAGAGGAACAAGTCCCTTTGGAAAAATATTATCCTTCAATTGAAAAATCTTCGGATTAGCTATTGAATATTTTGAACCATTGATTTCTACAACTTCTATTGTTTCTTCTTTATCTTGATAAATTTCTATGCCCTGAAACTCCTCAACTATAGTAAAAAATTCTTTAATCTGCTGATCATATTCAAAATCTTGCCAATTTTTGACATTATGAGGAACAAAGGGTTTGTGTCTCATACCTACCTCATATGTTAGTCTTGGATTAATAGGAGGCTTGAATGTACCAGGAGCCACGTCTAATGAATCTACTAATCTATTCTCATCTCTTGGAACAAATTGAATGTTAAAAGCTTCAAAAAGGTTCTCCATCAAATCCTGTACCTCATTTCTGTAGGGTGCTTTGTTTGGGAATGATCTTTTATTTTCTTAATAATCAACTCTGAATCTCCAAAAGCAGAAATTGACTTAACTCCCATCTGTTTAGCTATTTGTAGAGCAATAATCAAGGATTCATATTCCACCACATTGTTTGCTGCCTCGAACTCTAATTTGAAAGAAAAAGGGAACATATTACCTCCAGGCACAATTAGGAGAAAACTAGCACCTCTTCCTTCCTTGGAATAAGCTCCATCAAAGAACCATTTCCACACTTCTCTAGTTTGCAGCTTTGTAATTACATTGGCTGAAGCAAGCTACTTTTGATTATCTTCAATCAGCTCTACATTATCATACAGTGTGAAACGAACAAAGTCATCCTTCTCCTGGCTATATACAGGTGAAGCAATTGCCCCATTTATTGTAATTGTTTTTACAAATCTAGTTTCTTTGTACAATATCCTCCCTTCTCCACCAAAAATTGGTATAACAGCATATGTAAAATCCAATTTCAAAACACCACCCAATTTAGCCCCCCAGGACCTAGATAGAAGCATTCGAAATCTATCAGGGATATCTACTACTACTACATCCATGACCAAGCTTCTAGCTAGAATTTGGGCTAGTGACACTGCCAGATCCTTAATAACCCTCAGACACCTGACTTTGTTCGAATCAAAAGAATACAAGTCCCTATAGGGTTTGGTAACTTGTAGATTTAGTTGCTTCATTACTGACAAAGGCATAATATTATCTGAAGCTACCAAATCAAACATACGATTATGTAGGAGGAAATCATGAACCAATAACGAAATATAAAAAGGAGGTATTGAAGGGTCTACTTCTTCTACATGTGGAGCAAAAACAAGCACTGGTTTGTCTTCCTGCAAATTTATAGTTTCACTTATAATCTCATTTCTTTCAAACTAACAAACTCAGTAATCTCCTTTTGATAAATACGTATTTTATCAATTCTGTAAGAGGAACCTAAATTCTTACCTTTTCCAACTCCTTAGTAAGACTAAACAAGTGACATTGTTTAGCAATTCTTTTGTTCTCCTCCCCACCTCTTCTCATGACTGTGATTACTTGAGGAATTGAAACAAGTCTCTCCAAAGGAATTTTTCTAGTTTGATCTTGATAAGGCTCATGTTGAAGTATCTGTGTCTTGCCATTTGGATTTTGTTGCTACTTTCCTTTATTCACTCATTTTGCAGACTGAGATTCTTATGGAGTCGTATTTGGCCAGGAAGTTGAAACTTGCTGCTCACTTTCATTTTCTTGATTTCTTGATCTCTTCCTCGATCTCAAGTCATATTTCTTATGTAGTTCAGCCTACATAAAATCAGAAAATTGCTTCCAATATTAATCAATTTTATTTTCATCATGAATGGCCTATGTTTCATCATATTCATACTATTCTTCCTTGATACCAAGTTCATCTTCATCCACTACATATAATGTAAAAATTTGATCTTCAGGATGCTCTTGTTTTTCAACAAGATCTACCTCTATATATAATGGTGCTTGAATTTTTTCTTGATCTTTTCTTTCCCTTTCCAAGATTTGCAAAGGTTGTCTTCTGTATTAGGGATTAAAGTTCTTATTATATTGTGTTTGCTTTTGAAAATTCTTATTTTCTAACTCTAATTTATATACCTTATCTGACAAAATTTTAATTACATCACACATATCCTCCAATGCTTGACTTTGAGAGGATTCCATCTTTGCCTTTCCCTTGTCTTGGATAGGCTATGTTTCTGGTGTTTTTCCTGCAGGAACTAGATTTGCTTCTATCTCCAATGCATCTGTTTGGATCTGATCAAGGGTTGGAGCTCTTCTTTCCCTTAATGTGAATCTAAAATTTGGTTCCCAAGCCGTTGCAAAAGTTATTTTTGCACTAGCAGGAGGAGGCTTAATCTCTGTTGGGAGACTATTGTACAATTTGTTAAATCTTCTAACAAATTCAACCACATTTTCGTTAGACATTTTCTTTATGGCATTAAACTCTGTTAATAAATACACATGGTCTCTTATTTCTCCCCATCTCTGAGTAAGTAAATATTCCATCTCTTCCCAAGAAGGAATAGTATTATTGGGAAGTCCTTTAAACCATTTTCTTACTTCTCCATCCAAGGACTGAAAAAAAAAAGTCTTAGAGAAACATTTACATGTTCAACATCTTTGTTTTCTACAAAATTGCAAAATACTAACACATGATTCTCTGCAATTTGTTTGTCTTCCTCGGTAAAACGAGCAAGAGTTTTGAGGTAATCCTATGAAATTTGATTTAACAGTTGTGGCAATTGAAGAGGTGCATACATATTCACGAAGAATGCTGGTACTACCACGTTTATTGAACTTTGATTACCAACAGATATGGAACCTGACTGAGATGTAAATGGAATGTGCAGAGATGGTAATGTGGATATTGCTTGAGGTTGAATGATTATAGCCGGTAAATGAAAAGTAACAGAATCTAAAGATTGCTCTTGACAGTTAGGTTCCTGAAATGAAAATGATGAAAATGATGACTCTTTTTTAGATAAATGTTCAGGTGAATTGCTACCTAATGTAGACAATGTAGGAACTGGTATAATTCGAATCATAAACCTTCCAACCCTTTTAGAAAATAGCCTTTTAGGATCTGAAAGAGCTTGAACCTTCTGTTGTGAAGTGTTTGATCTTGTATGAGGTCTCCTTGAAGCTAAAGTTATTGTTTTGATTCAAAACAACCAAATATTTCATGCTCACTGAACAACTAGAGGAAAATCTTAAAACCCCACGCAAAATTGCTCTTGTCTTCTCTCCCTGGCAACAATGCTAATTAATGTTCTACCTTAAGAAACCAATTTCCTGGTTGTAGAGAAATTCTGCTTAAGACACTAATAAATATTATTTACTGTCACTTATTTGTCACTTATTGTTTCTTGTGTTCTCAAATGAAGGACTTGGAAAAATTGGTCTTTAGCCCTTAATACATATATGACCAGAACATCTCAGAATGCAATTTTTTGCTAGATATAATTAATGAGTGAAGAAAGCTTGAAGGAGAAGTTATAGATAATATGCTGGTTTTTCATAGAAACTATTATTTGTAAGTTAGAAGAATTATGAAAATGAGAACTGAATAATAGACAATATGCTGCTTAACATAGAAACTACTATCTGTGACTTTCAGACAAGTTAAAGATAATATGCTTGTCTTTCACAGAAACTATTATTTATAACATAGAAAGGAAAGTGGAAACTTCAAATATAGGAGTGATCTTTTAAGGAATTTTAACTTTATCTACATAAGCAAATAAAGACCTGCAACTTCATTACTATACTTGAAAGAAGAAAACATAACATGACACATGATAGAGAAGGTTACAAAATTATACCCAACAACTCATGGAAACTTCTGATTCTTTCATTAATCAATGATGATATGAGGAATACAGTGGCCTAGTCTCCCGGTTCTCCAAAATTCGAACCCTTTCTTTGTAAATTTTCATCTTTTTATACATTGTGGAACAATTATTGATTTCTAAAACTGCCCAAATTATATAACTGCTTCTCTAACTATCTGAAGTAAAAACTATTACAGAATGTTATAGAGGGTAAAAGAACCTCAAAGAACATGAAATAATAGGATCATAACTAAGCTTCGAAGATGACAATAACTATTGTCTTGCTCTGTTAATCGGCCACTGGGTTATGCTGTACATGCTTAAATAATGATTAATCCATTTTAGTCATGATAAACTGTGTTAGCCATGCTTAAATTTGGACTTATATGTGTATCAGGCGTTTTGATTCAGCAAAACACCAAGAAATTTGACCAACTGTCTTTTTATTCAAGTTTGGCTTTAACACTGATTTTTCTTTTTACACAAAAAAATTAACACAAACCTTTGGTAATTGCGGAACTAAAAAATAATTAATTATGCTTCCCAAATTTATCGCATCCACTTCACATCGCAAACCACAATCGACACTTTCCATTTTAATGTTGGACTTATGCATAAACCCTTCATATTTGCATTATTTCTATTATATATCTTTTATAATAGAAATACACCATGAACATGCCTTTTCCACTTTTAATGAAGGCTATACACAACTATCGAGGCATACCCTTATCACAATTGCAAACGACCCTTTTTCAGTGGTGTATTAACCCAATCCTTTATAACTACATGACTGCGGACTCGCTAGAGTTATAAAATGTGATATATAACAATATCGGGTCCGAAATCCCATCGCATATCACAATTGACGAATGAACTAATCACATATGCATTCGGTGCTTTACGGACCTGCCAGAATTAGAAAGCACGATATATATGTTTTTGGGTCCCGCCATCACAATTGCTATTGGCGGAACCAATTTCTATAGCCCTGAGGTGTGGCAGACCTGCCGGGACTTTACAATATAATATATATACTCTTCAAGTCTGTCTTTACCATCGCTTATTGCAATCGACACTTTCAATTGTTATATTAATATAAACCTTTACAATCCATGATAGGACGGATGTGGCAGAAGAATTAAACATAATACATATGTAACATCAGGTCTAGCCTATTGCATATCACAATCAGCAAAACACAACCTATATATAAGACGCTCTATTATACTGTGGACCCACTGAAACTTTAAAACATAATATATATGTGTTTCGAGTCTAGCCTGTCGCAAATCGCAATTGGTGATCAGTGATTCTTGTGGTAATAATATAACTGCCCGTTGCATATTTGTAATTGTGAATAACCACATCTCTTAACACACACACACACACACACACCACACACACACACAGATATATATATATATAATATATATATATTTATATATATATATATATATATATATTATATTATATATATATATAGGTTATGGCTCCATAACAATTTATAATATGATTTAACTTGATCACATGGGCCAATTCTTTTACACTTGTTTCTTTTGTGTTTTGATTCTGATATGCAATTTATTACATCTCCCTCTTGCCTTACGATTTTAAGGATATTTGCTAGTGATTTTTGAATGAAACATGAATATTAAAGGAAAAAAAAATACATGTTACAACACAGAGTAAAGTGCAGGTATTTGGAAGAGGGGTGTGAAATGGTTTGAATTAGGGTGACACAGAAATTAAGGGTTCTCAAACTGGGGCTTAAACAAGGAATAAGGGGTAATCAAAAGCAAAGGGCAATTAAGAATCCTTTGATCTGGATTAGCAAGAAACATCCTAAACTAAGGAGCAATTAAGAATTCCATAACTTAGATATCAGTGAAAAACATTTATATGCCTGACTATTAAAACAAAGTGTAATTAAACAAATTCTGAGATATTGTTCTAGTTATAGCATTCAGATCAGAAATGCATTAAAGATTGTGGAAAAACTTTAAGAAAGATAACAATAACATGAGAAAATACCTGTCTGCACTTTGCTTAACACATGAATCTTATGAAATATCTTGTCTTTATTCATCTGTCCAACTTTCTGGCTCAGTCAGTGATACAATAGATTTAGAGTCTTTTGATCAAGAAATCTATAGAAATGTCTAAGAATCATCACTACATACTTCAAATTGAGAAGTATTAATACAAACATTATTACAAAATATCTCAAACTAACTTGAGATTTAATCTAGGAAATACAAATATCATTTTGCAAGAAGATAGAGACAGTTATTGAACTGCTTTCACTATGTTCCATTTATTGTGGTGTTGCTACACTTTATAATTTGGTTTTAGCCCTTTTTGATGCCTTGCTATTTTGATCTTTCATGCTAGAACTTTTAGTTACTTTAGGCTTTCATCTGCTACTCTTTGACACTGATACACTTTTACTTTGATGACCTGTCAATACCCTTTACTATGTTTTTACTTTTATTGTACACTTTAACTTTTAACTTTGTATTTCAACAGTAAATTGTTTATTTTTTTATATGTATCAACATATGGTAATGGATATTAATCAACTTTCTGTATGTTTGATTTGTTTGTCTTTTGACTGTTTGCTTTGTTTGGTTCCTTTGTTTCAACAGTCAATGTCTCTATGTGAATGATTTCTTCCTATGTTCTATCTATAACTGTTTTCTTTTTCTGAATGAAGGTGTTTTAAATAGATTTCCTTTTGAGTCTTAGAGTAAGCAAGCTTTATGACTAGTATCAAAACTATTTATCCAACCTCTGGTCTTCTACTAATTATCTACAAAATACAACAATCATTAAGAAAACATAGGTTGGCAAGAAGGGAAATTGATGGCTTTGTTGCACAGGGATGTCTGGGGAAGGAGCCATGGCAATGTTTGGAAATTAATCGGAGGTCAAATTGTTTCACAAAGGTTTAGGGTCGTGCCGGAAGGGTTTGATAGGTTTTACTATGAAACAAGGCAAAAGGAATGAAACAAGGGTTTTTAGGGTTTTAATGAGAAACTCTTTAAATTTGGCTTGAGATTAGTTAAGTGAATAGTGATGGTTTCTCGGGTTGAGCGGGGAGGTGGTTTCTGAGACCATCGCATCGCTTATGAGGGTCGGGAGGTATTTGGAAGGGACCACCCCATCTACTCCGGCGCCTGACACGTAGCATTTGGGGTTCGGAGGAAAATTGCTTTATCGGGCGGGTAAGAATCAACCGTTGGGTGCAACCGATATGGCTGTGGACCGTCAGATGAGGGGGATGGTGATTGGAAAATAGTCGGGCAATGGAGGTGTGTGGATGAAATGAGTTGAGATTTCGGGGGCGGGGGGTAGGAATTTAGTCTTTGGCGATTTGTGATTAATTAAGAATTTAATCATGGGTTTAATCAATCGGGTGGGGTTTAATGACGATTTTTAACTTTGGGTAAAGGTCAGGCATTAGGTGAGCTCGATATGGCTGTTAATTTTCGGATTTGGGCACTGACAATCAGACGACAGTCAGGTGGTGAAATAGCATGGATGGGATGGGGAAAATGTTTAGGGAGCCCAAGGCTTTAATCACAAGTGGTTTGTGATTAATTATAGGTTAAATACGAGATTAAATTGATCGAAAGGGTTTTTAATGAAGTGGGACCATGGGTTTAAACGGAGGTATTTTCTTAAATTTATCGAGGGTTGGCGAGTTAAGAGGGGTTTTTCGGGAATGTATGAAATAGAGGGTCAACTATAATTTATATTTAAACTAAGGGTTGGGGGTATTTATTTATGGGATTTAATTAATATACGGGAAAAAAGTATATCGGGGAGGTAATACATTAGGTTAGCATGTTAATATGAAATGAATGTGTGGGAATGTAAAATACACTAGGCATAGTGTAAAATATGATTTTTAAGCATGATTTGTTCATTGTGATACCCCACATAATCATTTAACACTTCTATTTAGGATAAAGCCTTTTGTGGGTTTTTTAGTGAAAATGGGACTTAACATGGGATTTTTACTTTTCATAGGAAAAATGGTGTTTAACTTTAGGGAAATAGGTTTTATTAGGGTAATGAAGGGAAATAAGTTTTATGAAGGGAATTCTAGCACTTAATGTCCATAAGTGATTAAGTCGAGGGTCCAGTCCCACCAAAAGTCAGAGAAATGCTTTGAGCCTCTTTGACTTGAAGGATTTAAAGTACTTGAACATGCTTGTGGATAGGAAATTAGTAAGTATAGGGGAAAAATGAATGTGGGGGAGTTAATAATATTAACTTGCAAGCCTTTGTTTTTGCTTCCATAGTTGATCATACATATAGAAATATGTGTTTAAGCATGATGCATTTGTTTTGATCCAACCAATTTTATAATTTAACAACCTTGCTTCTACTTAACCATTACTTACCCTACCATTTTTTCTTCATTTTTTGTGGGTGCATTTAGATTAGCAAACCCTTAACATCCATTTTTCTTTTGAAAAATAATCTTTCTAATTCTAACCTTATATCATCTATAAGGGCTTAGATTAAACTGATGAGCTCCTTTTATTTTCTCTACCTATCTAATGATCTGCCAAGATTAAGCTATTTGGTGAAATTTTATCCTCTAACTACAAACATAAAATTCAAAGTATGAAATAACCAAAAGTAAACAGTTTGTTTACCATGGATTGTGGCACGAATAACAAGCTACACACAATCATTATTATGTATAAAAGTAAATAGTAGTGGCATTTTGACTTGCACACTTTCATGGTCTCTTTTTGTTTTTGGAGTTCATATATTCTAATTTTTTGACCTTTTGTTTTTCTTTTTGTCCTTTGATTTTCTTTTAGGACATACCCTCTTTACATTTTTTTATTTTTAAATAGTATGGAAAACATTTGGAGAAAGAAAAGGTATGTACAATATTACAAGGATTAACCTTAGCCATTCAAAATTATGACTCCTATTGGATAGGAACCTAACACTGCCATTGACTTGATTGACTGTCACCCAGAACAACAGAGAATCACCAAGTAAGTCATTTCAAGTTGCACCACCTATAAAAAATTCAATCAACCTTCATGTTGGCCACCTAGAGAGTTGGACCCGATAGCCACCCCAGGACTGACTCCCCTCAAACATTGCATAGAGGCTTTCGACCTTGTTTTCTCTACTGACTGGGGAAATTGCATAGATAGGTCAGACAGACACCCAGTGACTGTCCTTGTCTCCCTAAAAAAATTGTGCAGTTTTTCCAACCGGTCCTCCCAACAGTTGATCAACTGCTCACCCAAAAAATTTCGTAGTATTCATGAGCAAGCCCTCTATTAGCTAGCAATACGCTCAGCTCAGAAATTTCACAGAGATGATCAACAGTTTGGCCTGCCAGCATCAGTGCAATTTCTCTCGCCAACAACTCCCAGCAGTAGACTTCTAATTCCCTCCAGGTATTACGTAGTTTCTGCTGCCAAGCTCCCTGCCACTGATTGCCAGTTCCCTCTAGGAATTGTGTAGTTTCTGTTGCTAGTGACCCAACATCCACTTGCCAGTTCCCTCCAGGAATTACATAGTTTTGGCTTCCAAGCTCCCATCCAGTTCCTCCGAAAAAATACGCAAATCCTGTCTGTCAATCCTCCTTGTAGCCTAGCCTATTCCTACAAGAAATTGTACAAATTTTGCTGTCAAGCCCTCGCTGCCCGATCATTCCAGAAAATGTGCAGATTTGGTCTGCCCTACCTTATCATAGCCCAGGCTGTTCCTCACAAAATTGATGTAGTTTTTACCTCTAGCCAAGCCAGATGTTTCAGACAGTCACTATGGACTTGAATTGCCCATCTTCATCACCCAGTGACCCGTACGCAGCTTTCGTCAGTAGTGCCCGGAGCCATCATCCTACCTCGCAACCTTGTTGCCTCTCTGAGTCACCTACATCTCAAATGATCTTTTGTCATGGTAGAATAGGAGGTTTTTGGATTTGATGTCATCTCATCATGACTGACTGTAGGTACAGGTACACCAACAAACATGGTGCGACAATGAATGGGATGAATGAAGGGAGCACATGCAAAAGGAGATGTTCACCAAACAGTGTGAGGTCTATTTGGGACTTCATACTAGGGTGATCCCTTGAATGTTGGCGGGTCCAGCACTGTCAACACTTTTTTATGCAGTAGATGATTTTGATGTTACCCATTCATATTTGAATAGTTAAGGTGAGGATGGATGTGAAAAAAATTTAGTCCTTCAAGCTCAAATAGAGTCAACCATGGTGGTAATAGATACATTAAATATTGAAATAGAAAGGCTAACAAATGTGAATAGGGATGAAGGAAAATTGTGGATATTTTTTTATTTCAAATATGTTGAGATAAAAGAATAAATCATCAGTTTGAAGACCCAAAAAGAAGAAGCTAAAATAATTGAAGATGTGATGGGAAGCGAACTGAAAGAGATAGAGAATCAATGTGAAAATCTTGAGGCTTAAATTATATCAATGAGGAAACAACTAGAACAAAAAACTAGCGAGCTAAAGTTGGAGAAAAGCACCAACATCTTGGACAACATCCTTACCAGCCAAAGATCCCCCTTGATCAAATATGATATTTCCTTTCATAAGGGATAATCTAGTTCATAGACACATGAAAATAATTATGGAGCACCTCAAAAGCCTATATAAGCAAACAATAACAACATGAGCAACAAAAAAGGAACCAAGTAACAGAACTAGCATCCAAGGAATAAATCAAGAAGATCACCTTTATCAAGAAGACCATTCTCTCTAAGCAATGAATAAGGAAACTTTCAAAGGAGAAAAAATAAAAATAAAAAAATTCTCCTTTGATATATGAGGTTGAATGTTATATATGTCATAATTTTGGACCTGTTACGACTAGTTGTAGAAGACAAATGTTCATATATTATCGATAGAATATGTAGTAGATTGGGTAGCATAGGAGATATTCATCTCTCAAGGATACGAATACATTTCGTGGTTATTTTTTTTCTTGTAACTTTTTGGTCCATAATGCAGTTGATTACAAATCCCATGCATGTAGTAGAAGTATTGTCAATACAAGGCAGATATATAATGTGAACAACATGTTGTTTTATCCTCTTGCCTCATATGTCAGTAATGTGAGATGCTTTACTTGTGACAATCTTGGTCACATGGCTAGAGAATGTAGGTTGTCTAGTTCTTTATAGAAAAACAAGAAAAAGGATGAGCGTATTTAGAGTAGGGCTAATAGAAAGCCAGAGGAAAATGTGCATATAAGAATGCAACACACCAAAGTATGGCGAAGGAAAGAGGAGTATAAAGTGAAGTGTGATATTTCTTTATGCATGTTTGAAGAAGAACAAAGATGGTACATAGACAACGTATATTCCCATTATATTTCTGGGGACAAGATTAGATTCCTCTTCTTGAAGAAAACCAAAGGTGGACATGTCATTATTGAAGATAACGTGTGAGAAAAATTGTTGGGAAAATGTAAGGCCAACCTTGGTGATAAGAAGGAAAATACAACTGATGTTTTTCTAATTGAAGGTTTGAAGCATAACATCTTGACTCTGAGTCATATGGTTGATGGAGGAAAGGAAGTCATCTTCAAATCCAAAGGCTACAACATCTGAAAATAAGGGTCAAAGAGACTGACGGTGGAAGGAATCAAGAACCCAAACAATGTGTACATGATAAAAGGAGGAGGAGGTAAAAGTAAGAGGGTAAAAACAATCTCTTCCTCTTCAAATTATAAGTAAGAGAAGATAGTACCCATTTTAGTCTATTACTCTCATATTTATTCACAAGAAGACTACAAAAGAGAAATGTGGGGCGCATGGTCTTATGGGGAGTGTATGGCAAATTGGGAAGCGTGAACAAGGTATCAAGAGGAGTTGTAGTAGAAGCATGCTGTGGTAGAGAGCCTAAACTAAAAAACTGGTCCTTAGGATCAACAAGATGGTTAGATAGTACATGAGCTTAGGTGGATTTATGCATGGAGTTAGGGTTTCAAGGGTTACATATTATTTTACGCTATTTTCACTTCATTTTTTTGTAGCAAATGCATATGATGTAATATTGGGTGAAAAGAATATCTTTTAGCCATGTATGTGATTGTTCATCATCAAGAAATTTGGTTAGGTAACCCTTGTCTTTATGCATATATAAGAGAGAGCCATTTGGCTTAGTCAGGCATTGAGGGAAGTCACTTTCTTTCATCCATATATGTACTTTTGAGTGCATTGATATGGACCTATATTATCACTATTTAGCCTTGTATATCATTGTTTCTCATTTGGTAATTCTTATTGTGAAGTCCTTGGTTTAGTTTGAGGAATCTCTTGTATGTTTTAAGGAGGTATGAAGAGAAGCAATAAACAACAATCGTGAAGAGTTGTTTATATGCAAAGAAAACATACAGGGGGATCATGTTTAGTAATAGGAAGGTCATTGTTGGCATTTTTGTATGATTAATGTCCCATTTCTTGTAGGAATTAAAAATGTGAGAAACCATTCTTGTTTGATTTCTAATGCATATATTGCAGATGTGTTGTAGTTGATTATGATTCTTCAGAAAACCTAATGTTAGCTTGGTATTCTAGGAGAGATTGGGACACCCTTTGCATTGACATTAAAGGGGAAGAATGATACTAGCTAACCATCGAAGAATTAAGGCCAATAAAGAAAATTAGTTGGTGATGTTGTTGTGGTGTTGCCATCAATGCCAAAAGGGGAGATTGTTGGTAGCATGGTGATGGAGTTGATGTCAATATTAAGTCAACTTGTGAGTTGGCACTGGTGACAAATAGTTGTGGGAGATTGCACATGGTTTGGTTGAAGTATTAAGATGTTTTGGAGTTTCATAGATTCTTAGAAGAATGTTTGCAGATGGATTGAAGCAATAATTGCATATCTAGGTGAAGATTTTTTAGCTTTCCCTAATTTAGGGTGTGGACACTAATTAAGAATTGGAAATTAGTGAGCGTTGTTTTGAAATCGTATATTTCAAATGAAAAAACCATGGACACAACCAAGGATATCATGCATAACGCGTGGACATGTCTTGTAGGATGCAAAAAGAAACCTCGAGCTTTTACGAGTGAATTTTCCCATGGTTTTGAAGTGAGTTGATCTAGTATTTTACATAGTGATTGATTTGGTCATCAATTAGAAACAAAACATCATTAATAATATAATCTTGTATTTAATGTGGTTGACTTGATCATTATTATTCAGTCACATTTTAATCCTTTGATCGAGTCGTTAAAGAAGTGTAGTTTCATTGTTATTGGCATTGATGTGGTATTATTTAGTGCTTTGGGTAATTGTTTTAAATGGTATTGGTCGTGATCTAAATAAAGTTACACACTCAGTGAAATGGAGCCATCAGTATGTTATTCTACGCAATGTTGATGTTCTGGTACCAATTGAATTGGTCTTTGATTGATTTTGCCTTGAAAGGAAAAGTGGAATGAAACGAATGTTCAAGTTAATGCATTGATGAGGTCATATTAATTATTTAGGAAATGATTTTAAAATTCCAATGCTATGAAATGATTAGGGTTTGGACATGTGCTCTTATGTAATTTAAAAAATGTACAACCTATGATGGAATGTGAATTGGTATTATTGTAGTTGCTAATATGTAAATTTGTGTTTATTGGATCATGTGCATAATATAGTATGCATGAGTGTGTATGAATTGATTTGGTATATTGGTTCAATCATATTGGAGCAATGATTTTGATTTGAATTATGGGCATGTGTATTTTCAAAGCATATATGGTTATGTGTTTCACCTGCATTATGCACAAAGCACTTTTGGAGGTTAAATGAGTAATGCAGTGTGAGTCATGGAACATTTAGGGTGTCAATGATACTTATGAGTGTGCACATGAGCTTGAGTGGTATCTATAATTTGTATATATGCATGACATTTAAAATTGATGTAATGTGGTTATAGCTTCTTGGTGAATGAACTTGAGCGTAAGGAGTAGTAAAAGTAATGTCATTTGATGTTGTTGTAGTGCATGTAAATTGTGTGTGGAGATGCAAGCTATAATGTGAGTAGTGCTTATAACCAGAGACAATGATATGGTTGATAGAGAGCTAGTCTTGTTTACAATGGATAGAAGTTGTTGAAGTTTAGATTTTAAATTTCTTGCTTTTACAGAGTTGGTATGTTTTTCTAGATGCTTTGTAATATAAATTGCCGATATATGTTGTGAATACAATTTGGTTGAGTGAATATCTATATGCTATGATTGGAAATGTCTTACTGATGCTTGCTATGGAGAAAACAGTGTATCTATATTAATGATAATGATTTTGTAGGGCCAATTATGAAATTCTTGTGATCATGTGTCTAGGTTGTTGTTGTTCATGCATTGTTATGACAATTTATATTTCCATTTAATATGCAACTACTATTATTGTATTGTAGATGTTATGATAAAATTAGTTGAGATATGTTGTTGGTTCTAGAGAGGCATTACTTGATTCATGTTGTTTTTATATTAGATTGGTATATGTAAGAGGTTTTCTAGAGAGTTTGAAGGTGTGGCATTGCTAAGGCCTATTGTATGAGAATTTTTTATGTTGAGAAACATTAGTATGCATGGCTGAGTTAGTATGATTACATTGGTATGCTAATATGGTTTAGGCATGGGAATGTTGGCAATGATGATGTAGTTGTTGGTGCAGGTGTTATGTTGGAGTGAGTAATGGTTGAAATTGATGTCAGCATGGGCATGTATTACAGATGATTGTCTTGTAGCTGGTTTGAGCTTTGATCTATGGTTTATGGCTTGTTATAGATGGATTTATTGGTTTGTGCCACTGGTTGTATATGTTTTATTTTTGTAGATGAGTTCGCTTGGTTTATGTCAGATGTTTTCAAGTTGAGTTGTTTTAAGTTTTTTTTGAGAATTTTCTCTAGTTGCCTTTTGCATATTGCATATTTCATGAATAGAGTATTACCATAGTACATGTATTCTTGGTGTTAGCATTACCATGGTATTAGTATGTGGGTGGAGTAGGTTGGCATGTGATATTGGCTTGGTGAATATAGTATTGGTATTGACATAACCATGGTATTTTCCCATGGTAATGTTTTTGAGGTTACCATGGTATAGGAGTCTGTGGTATTCACATAACCATGGTATTTACTTGTGATATTCACTTGGAGATTACCATGGTATATGGGTCTATGGGATTAGAATAACCATGCTATTTACTCATGGTATTGACTTGAAGATTATCATGGTATAGGGGTCCATCGGATTGACATAACCATGGTATTTACTCATGGTTTTGACTTGGATATTACCATAGTACCAGTGTACGTGGTATTGGCATAACCATGGTACTTATCTATGGTATTTATTTGGATATTACCATGTTACAGGTGACCTAGGTATTGACACAAAAATGGTATTTTCTCGTGGTATTGGTTTTGAGATAATTGAGGATAACTTGGCATATACTAAAAAGAAAAAAAAGTATTGAGTTGTTTTTCTTTTTTGGTGATCGTTGAGTGAGTAGCAAAGAGTGTGTGTGAGAGAAGAATATTTTGTGTAGGTTGTGCATGGAATTTTGTAGAAAATATGCAACAATTTATATCCGTAGTAAATGGCAGAAAAACATGATTTAGCCATAATTTTATCCAAAAGTATGGTGATGGAGTAAGGAATGATTATAAATAATTTCCTATATGATTTCTCATTATATTTCCATGAGATGTTTTTTTTTTATTATGTAGCATATATTATTTATGCGATTTTTGCAGTGATTAAGTGAGGTGTAGTAGAATTGTTCAAGGTGATTGCTGTATTTGTTTTGAGCCTATATTGCTATAGGTTGTTGTGTTATTCTAGTTGAGCAGTTCAGAATGACTCCAGTTTGAAAATGAATGAAAAGAGGGTCACTATTGAGTCAAATTATACTTGTATAATTTGTCAATATGAATTATCAATCCAGGGAGGTAAACTCATGAGGTTCCATGCAAAGTATATGCAGGCTGACTACCTTGAGTGCGGTATCATTATAGGAAAACAACTAATGTCCCTTTCTGAATCAACAATGTTACAGCAAAGCCATTGAGATGTATATAACACTCCTCTTTATAGAATTGTTGACTTGTTGATTATTTATTAGAAATAAGGTGAAGGGTCACTCAATAACTAATCATGCATGCTTTTGTTACTGCAAAAGTGTTATTACAACAATATTCATAAAGGGTATATAACAACCCTTAACAACTTATTTTGTTGACAATCATGCAAGAAAGAGATAAATAAAAACAATCATATAGTAATCATGAAATTAGAACAGTGTTGGCCAACAAATGAAATCATCAATCTACACTATCACAATCCAAAACAAAGCAATGACTACAGGGAATACAGAAAGGTTACATTAGCTGTTGCAAGAAATCTACCGCACATTGAAATAAAAAATAATTATAACTATATTATAGGAAATGGTTTGTTACATAAACGAAAAGGAAATCGTATCATTCACACACTATTATTACAAAGAAAAGTAAATGCATTAATAAACATGACAGAAATTATACAAACATTTAATATACACCGGATTTGTGAGTGAAGGGGACCCTCCTTCACTCACAACTCCTTCAAACACGAAAGAGTTACTTAGAACAGAATGTCGAACATCAACAACATACTTTCTTATAAAATAAAATTCGATACATAAAGAGACTGTGTGTTGGGACAGTCACACTTCATTTCCTAATAGCGTCTAATATTGTCTAACTTTTCAAAAGCAAATGAGACTATGTTTATACAATTTCTTGTAGCCATATTAGGTTGGAAATAACAAATGTAATCTCAACCTATAACTAATTAATCCCTAATATCGAATCTAAAACAAAACAAAATAGTAATTTTTGGGCATATGACCATCATCATAACAGAATGTTCTTTGTTTAGTCTAATTCATGACTACAAGCATGAATTTAGACTATTTGGTTATATGGCTACAATTGTAGTCTGAAATTAGCGGAGGCTTTGCAGGAATTAGAGTATCTGCTGGATCTCGGAATTCCTACAGGATTCTTGGAGGTAGACACCGTCTACAGGATTTGCGGACATCATCTATAGGATTTGTGGCTATTGAAATCTGTAAGAAATTCCGAGTCATGTTAGAACAAAAAGAAAAAAGATAAAATCACAAACAATTAGGAGGAGACTCAAATGTAGGTAAAAAATGACATTTAAAGATGTTTCATCATACCTTTAAGCGTAGATACCCTGTTTAGCCAAAAAATGGAAAATATGGAGGGCTAGGTATAATAAGATGGAAAAAAGGTGTCAAAATGGGAAATAGGGTAGGATATTATCAACAAAAATATGGTAATCTCTGAACTCAATATCCACATAGAAGAGTGGACTAGGGGCAAGGGCTAATTTAGTACACAGAACATATTTCTTCATGTGCCTAATCAAATTTTGGTGAGGCTCATTGGTCGTGGTTGCTTCCAGTAGATGAGGTCCATAGAATTATTAGATAAGGATCACATTTCTTCATGAGTCCAATTAGAGTTGGGAGAGGCTTGTAGTTCATGGTGGCTTCCAATGGATGGATGCCTATAGAGTGGTGAGATGAGGATCAAATTTCTTACTGATAGTAGCCTTATGTATTTTCTATGTATTGAATTGGTTAAAAATTAATAAAATTATTGAGGAGTGAAATAGCAACAATGGATGATTTTTTGTCCTGTAGAGGGTTTTCCACCATAAATATCTTGTGTCCCTTGTGCATGTTTATTTTGTTGATTTTATGGTTCATGTGTGATGATCTTCGGTGTAGCTGCAAGTTCAGATTTATTATTTACTGAGTTGTTTAATTTTTTATGTGATATAATATGCTAATGGGTTAATGCATCTATACATGAATCAGTAATTGAAAAAGAATTGAAAAGTTTTATAATTCATATCACTAACAATTCACCCCCCTAGTAGTGAGCTCATTTCCAAAAATTTGTATTAGAGTCGTTGTCTTTGTTGCAGCTTAATTGTTGGAAGGTGGATTTGGGAAAATCATGGGTTATCAATGTTCTCCACAACTCTGCCTCAAAGTTTCTAGCATGGAGAGATAAGGTGAAAATAAAAATTTATGCTGAAGGATATGAATTTTGGAGAATGGTGATAAATGGCTTGATGATAAATCAATCTCAGTTATTGGATGCATAGGAAAAATGTGTAATGTATGATATTCTTTAGAAATGGGGTAGTGAGAAAATATCAGATCTCAAGACTGCTAAAGAGATTTGGGATAAGTTACATGCACTGCATGGAATATAGACCTCGAGGAATAATGATGAAAAGGAGAAATAAATTGAAGGAAAAACACAAATTAGTGAAACAGTAGCAGAAAATAGAGATTTGAAAAATCTTCTCCAAATTCTTGAAGAAATAGAGTATAATTTTAAGAAAGAAATTGAAGATTTAGAAATTTAGTTGGAGGAAGAAAAAAGAACTGAAGAGAAAATTGGAAGTGAGCTCAAAGAATAGATTAGCATTTGTGAAAAATTGAAGATTTAGGTGGTTTCAACAAATAAGATGAATTAGCCTCAGTAAGATGTGAATTAGAAAAATCCAATAATCACTATTTTAATATCGAAAGTTGGGGAAAATAACCATAATTTTTTATGAGATCCTTATGAGTCAAAAATCCCCTCTTATCAAAACTGGATTGGGTTTTGAAGAAGAGTCTTACTCCATGAAGGAAAAGCAGAAAGTAGAGGACAACTATATTGCAGAAAATCATAAGCGTGTAACGAATGAAGTCAAGCAAAGCCCTAGGAAGTAGCACCAACAAAGGAAGGAAAGAGGACAAAAAATGATCCACATGGTAGAGAGAAGTCCCACAATATTTGGAGGAGAAAGGAGTAGCGAAACACTCCCACTCAAATCTAAGGCTTGCATGGTCTTAGGGCGAGCATATGGCCACATTTTGGGTTACATGAAATTTATAAGAAACGTTGCCATATCTGAAATGTCGGATGAACATTTTGTTGCAAGTGATTGTCTTGGATTTGTAGCACTGACAATTTTTTTGTAGGAGATTATTTAGAGATGACACATATGTAGGGGTAGAATCTCATGTGCTTCGAGTATTTCAGTGATTTATGATGACATAATGGTTCCATGCTAGTAGAAGAGAAAAGGAGGTTGTGTGAAGAAGTTTTTCTATGCCATGCACTTATCTCACTTTTGTTATTGCGGGATATATTAGAGTATGTGTTTTTATTTTTCATCACATATATGATTCTCCATAGCTTTGTATCAATTAAAATTTAGATGCTTATTTTCATATTAGTGGCTTCTTAACATTCATGTAAAATTTATTTCATATGAACAAGTTGTGTATGTTGCTAGTGAGTGATATTGACATGCATGGATTGCTGCTACCATGAGAATTTATTGTTATTTTCTCATGCATATTTTGACCTTCATATTGCAACTAGTTGGTGTTGTTTTGTTTATATGGCCTTTATGGAACACAAAATGAAGAATGTTCATTATGGATGTACTCCCTAAGGTTTTTGTGGCAAACTTGATTGTTGCTTACACATGGGAGGAGTATGAATATTAATGTTGGTATTTGTTACATGTGATGGTATGTTCTCGCCATCAGATTTTTTGGGCATTATTCGTTGGTCACAATGTTGCATGATCTCTCACCTATATTCTTTTCCACCATTGAGGAGATTGGTTGTTGTTACTTTGCCTATCATGCATTTAGTAGGTCTCTTTGTCGTTCATTGTTGTTGGTCTTTCTATTGGTAAATCTTGTGCTACAAGTTTATTTCTACTCCAAGTTGATGATTATTGGTTGCTGCTTGATTGTTTTCATTATGAATATGTGGTTTGGTAGTTACTAGTGACATGATATCCTGCTACCTTGAGAGGATGATTGTTTATTGCTGCAAATAGAGCACATATTTTTCATATGTTTCTCCTACAAGTTCATGAGGTATATTTATGTGTTAGATGTTGTTGCTACAACTTGGAGTTTTAAGTTTATTAGTTGATGTCATGGTTATAAGCTATTGCTACTCATTATTACATATTTCATCTTGATTGGATACTGCTTCCATCCCTTCATTTGTTGCTAGAAGAATCATGGTGCCTTCATATAGATGGATCTATCTTATGCACATGGATGGTTGTATGCATTATGCAATTTATATATTGCTGGTCATTCATCATCTTGTTGCAAGCATGAATGTTTATAGTGTTGGTCAAGGACCTTAATTAAGTATGTCTTAAAGAGAGGCATGAGTTTTGTTCATGTATTGGAAATTCCGAGTATTATGTAACAACTACATACTCCATATTGTACCTCATTAGTTGTAGTCATGTATCTTGTTTATGAAGCCATGCAATCAAATGTCAAGTCATTGAGTTCAGGTTGGCATGATTTGGTGATAAGAAGAGTTATGAGTCATGTCAAGTTTCTACTATTAGGAGTTGTTGCAGCCATTTTTTGGCTATTGTATATCATGCAGTAGTCATTTTTGCAACCTTTTATTTCATTATATAGCCATGTAATTACATTGTATTGGATATCATTGGCCATGGTCATGTCGTAGAGAGATTATTGGTGTCTAACATCCATTAATGAAGGATGCACCAACCATTCATGAGGGTTTATGGGTGTTTCTTCAGTCATGTATTGCATATCAAACATATTGTGTTAGGTTAGCCCCTTGGTCCGTGAGGTGTAGCCTTCAACTAGAAGGCATTGGTTGCAGGTTCACAATGTTGAAGTGAGTTTGGTTGTTGATCATTTATGGGTATTGTGTTGTTGCTTGAGAGAGTATGGATGATCATATTGTCGATTGGTCATCATGTATCTATTGATATTGTATCAGAGGATGTTCCTACAACTACTAATTGGTTTTGGAGAGAATTTTTCTTCTCACATTATGTCGTTACTATTGGTTGAGATTAGTGTGCATGGAATGTTTATTTTTATTTCTTTAGGAAAGAGAGAGAGATATTGTTTCCATTGTTCGTTGCCATGCTGCCATGACGGACATATTTTATGTTGTTGCACTATGATCTGACCCAGATAATGTATAGGGGGAGTATTGTCTATCCACCTATGATAACATGTATGAGCTTATCCCTTTTTCATTGATGTCAAACGGGGAGTATCTATGAAGATCCGTTCTAGAGGTCAACGTGAGTTGGACGGTTTAGCTGGGGTTTCCATCAATTCCAAAGGGGAGATTGTTGGTGTAGGTGTTGTGTTACAATGATTGATCGTTTCCATTGATGTCAACCTAGATATGTATTGTATTTCATTGTGTTATAGGCGGTTTGAGCTTTGATATACAATTTGTGGCTTGTTATAGATGGATTTGTTAGTTTGTGCAACTCGTCGTAGAGGTTTTATTGTTGCGGGTAATTTAGCTTACTTTATGTTAGATGTTTTGGAGCTGTGTTGTTTTCAGTTCTGTTTGAGTATTTTCTCTAGTTTCCTTGCGCATCTTTCATATTTCATGAGTAGAGTATTACCATGGTATAGGATTCTTGTTATTAGTGTTACCATGGTATTGGTATGTGTGTGGAGTACATTGGCATGTGATATTACCTTGGTACAGATAGTCTTGGTATTGGCATAACCATGGTATTTTCCCATGGTATTGTTTTGGAGATTACCATGGTATAGGAGTTTGTGGTATTGGCATAACCATGATATTTACTTGGATATTACCATGGTAAAGGATCCATGGTATTGGTATAATGATTGTATTTAACCGTGGAATTGACTTGGATATTACAATGGTGCATGGGTCCGTGGTAGTGGCATAACCATGGTATTTACTCGTGGTACTCACTTGGATATTACCATGGTACAAGTTTCCTTGTTTTTTTTTTTTTAAGCTGTGGTTCATGGTCAATCAGTGGCCGCTACATCCACGGTAAATATCGGGGCAGTTGCACTGAAGGGATCTCCCCATCGGCCAATCTTAACAGGCCTAACCCTGAGGGCGTCGAGGAGATTTGACCATGTGACCTCCCAACTAAGAATGTGCTTAGCAATGGGAACTAGACCATTTGAGCTATCCCTTGGGGCTACAAGTTTCCTTGTTATTGGCATAACCATGGTATTTACCTGTGGTATTTATTTGGATATTACTATGGGAGAGGTGTCCTAGGTATTGGCATAACCATGGTATTTTCCGATGGTATTGGTTTGGAGATAATTGAGAACAATTTGACATATACTAAAGAGAAAAAAAAGGTATTGAGCTGTTTTTATTTTTTGGTGATGGTTGAGTGAGTAAGGAAGCATGTGTGTGAGGGAAGAATATTTTGTGTGCGGGTTGTGCAAGGAATTTTACAGAAAATGTACAATAGCTTAAATAGTAGTAAATGGAAACAAAAGCATGATTCAACCAGAATTTTATGCAGCAATATTGTGATGGAGTGAGGAATGATTGTAGACAATTTTCTATATGATTTCTCATTATATTTGCATCACATTATATCTTTTGTATGCAACATGTATTATTGATGGGTTCTTTGGAGTGATTGAGTGAGGTGTAGGAGAATTGTTGAGGGTGATTGTTGTATTTGTTTTGAGCCTATATTGCTAGAGGTTGTTGTCTCGTTCTAGTTGAGCAGTTCAGATTTACTCCAGTGTGAAAATGAATGAAACAAGGGTCACATAGAAGAGTGGAGTGCGGGATCCAACATATTCAGTACATAGAATATATTCGTTCATGAGTCCAATCAAAGTTGGGTGAGGCTCATTGGTCATGGTGGATTCCAGCATATGAGGTCCGTAGAGTCATGAGATGAGGATCAAATTTCTTCATGAGTCCAATCGGATTTTGGTGAGGCTCATTGGTCGTGGTGGCTTCCAACGAATGGATGTTTGTAGAGTCTTGAGATGAGGATCAATGTTCTTACGGGATAGTAGACATATGTATTTTTTATGTATTGCTTGAAAATAATAAAATTATTGGGTAGGGAAAAAACAATGGCGGGTGTTTTTCTTTCCCTTGAGATGGTTTTTTGTGTCATCATGTGCATGTTTATTTGGTTGATTTATGGTTCACGTGTGATGATCTTGGTGCAGCTACAAATTCTGATTTACTATTTGTTGAGTTATTTAATTTTTTTATTTGATCTAATATGTTAATGGGTTAATGTATGTGTGTGTGAATTAGTAATGGAAAAATAATTGAAAAGTTTTATAATTCCTATCTCTACTGATTCACCCATCATCTCAACAGTGTGCTCATTGTATGTTTTTGGTTGGTTTCACAAAGGCATTTATTTGTGAGTTGAGAGTGTAGGCTATGACAATAAGGCTTGTATACCTAATGATGCCATGAATATGTTGATGATGATGACTGAGTTTGTGTGGTGCTAAGTTTTGAGTAGAGAGTTTAATATGATACTTGTCTGGATATTTAATCTCTGCATGTATTTTTCTACTCCAGTTTACAATGAGAGTATGTTTTTGTTGAGTCTCATTGCTCCATTATCTCACAATTGATGTATTGGGCAGAGCTAGGGTTTGATGTATTATTGAGTAGATTTGGTTATTGAGCATAGGATTGTAGTGAATAGAGGTTTTGATGTTTTTATGTTGTTATTGAGTAAAAGTGGATCTAATGTGAAAATGTATGAAATGAGGTCCACATAGAGTTGAAGCTTGGATCCTTCAAGGAAAGCAATGGATTTTTTTATTAAGGAGTAGTGGCTTCCTTCAAGTAGTGCCTTGAGAAACTAATTGGGGTTCGGTGCCTCCGATAGATGGGTGTTTTCATATAGTTGGAGAAGTAACTACTTCCATGAGGTAGTGGCCTAGAGCAAGTGGGTGCTCACATATCTCAAGTCAGTGCTTGTAGAATGGTTGGTGCTAGTTGATTGATGACAAAAGATTTCATTAAGAAGAATAAGAAGAAGACAAAGCATGTGGAATTTTTTTTCTAGGAAGGGTTTCCACCTAATATCTAGTGTCCTCAAGTGTTTATGTGTTGCTCACATCTCTTATGTGCATTGATGTTCTATTTGTTGCTCATATGGTCTTACATTGCATATGTTGTCTATTTTTATATCATGTTAGTAATAATTATTGATTCACTTAATTGTAAAGATAAGGAGAAGACTATAAATTGGTACAATACTAATTCACCTACCCCCTACCCCTTTCCCTCTTAATATTTTTGAGATGCAAACATCTTCCTAACTACAATAGATGATCATATCTTAAGTAGAGCAACATCTAACATCTTACACAGTTACAAAAAAATCCTACATAGTTATTGTAATCATATAAATTAAATGGTTGGTAAATAGACATAACCATCAAAACATTTATTTCATGATCCATCTCACATTGTTAAAATTTCATTAAAAACATATAAAAACGAACTTAATTATAACTTTATTTTAAATTATTATTATGTGATTATTATTATTGTTATTAATTATGAAAACTTAACTA